>JADDOH010006370.1:0-147695 GCA_016648135.1 Agrypnia vestita
GCAGGGTTCAGCCATTGCGATGAGCGCTTCCGATTATCGTACAGGACCCACTTTTTATCACAGGTAATGATTCGATTTAAAATCCCTTCATTATTGTGCCGGTTGAGTAATGCAACGCAGCAGTCAACGCGCGTTTGTTGATTTGCTTCACTCAATTCGTGAGGTACCCACCTTTCAAGCTTTTTCACTTTACCAATTTGCTTCAAGTGGATTTAAACAGTTTTATCACTAACACCGCAGCCTGCAGCTAACTCGGATGTGGTTTGCGATGGATCCGCTTCCACAATAGCCTTCAATTCTTCATGATCAACTTTGGTCTCCGGCCGTCCACGGGGCTTGTTCTGCAGGTCGAAATTTCCAGAACGAAAACGTTGGAACCAAAAACGCACTGTGTTTTCTTTTGTGGCACCGTCGCCATACACATCATTAATCCTTCGAGCCGTTTCTGCAGCACTGGTGCCACGGTGGAACTCGTACTCGTAAATAACGCGATATTTCAAGTTTTTCATTTTGTAAACTGAGTGACGCAAAGAAAAAAACAATTGAGGAAAAAACAAATGAATTATAATTTTCAAAACACAAATACATGAGTAAATAGCTGTATAAATTTGGATTTGGAATTCCTAACCAAAGAGAAGATATTTGAGATCAAATTTGCCAGTACGGCAAAACGCCAATTTCATATGTAAGGACCTAATATTTTGCTTATATTGAACCTGATATTTTTTCACTGCCAACAATACATAATATGATGTCCATGTGATAAGATTTTTCTTGCTAACCTATATATTGTAACGAGATGCTAAAAATAATTTACACACTGTCCGAACCCCTGGTGATGTGTCACTTTTCAAAAAACTTTCGAAGAATCGAGAACGGCCTGGGGTGATCTACGGCCTTCGGGAGGCGTTTGAAACATTCGAGAAACACCTAGAAAAGCCTAGAAGCCACGAGAATCTTCTCCTAAACACTAGAATGATCCAGAAACTATGACGTACCAGCGTTTTCAGATATAAATGCAACCGACGAAATCGACTGATGTCGGCCGGTATGCAGGACGACGCCCAATGTGCCCAGCCTGATGGAATATTCTAGTGAATAATAAATAAAGTGTTCCAGCGATAATAATGTGTTTATTTACGAGTGATATATTGCGAAATAGTAAAATTTAAATAATAGCGTTAAGTTTAATAGTGACTTTATATATTGAATAGTTAATTAATCAGTAATTAATAAATCTTCGAAGGAAGCAAACACTTGCTGGTGAGACATTATAATTAAATAAATAAAATTAATTTAGTAAAAAACCACTTATATTTATTGTCAAATCCAACCAGGTTTCGCTACGACCGTAGCTTCTTCAGGGAGAATCTTAACTGACTAAACATACAAAAATTATGTGCTTATATACTAGTGTGAAAGGTGAAAGGACGGAGTGTCAGTAGTGGGAGGGAGGGGGTGGGATTTCGCAGGGAATATATTACTATTAAGAGGGAACATTGCCACACAATTTGAACATATATACAACTTTCAAAAAATTAGTAAGCATGGTATATTCTATCATGGGTGGAAATGGCGAATGTTACATTGTGTAAAGTGATCACTTAGGCCAACCATAAGATAGATCATGAGTCCTATGTACACCCAAATGACTTCTATACCTACTTTCCCATAAGAAATACAGTTTCGTCTCTGTGAGATATGTATAATATACATAAAAAAAAAATTTAAAAAATCTTTTATTTTAACATTAGTAAAATCATTGAGATTTTTGAAGTTCACATTCGGATACGTAAAATATTCAGGATTTTTTAACTCCTGTGTGTCGGTGATGTAACGTAGGTCTACCTGTCATACAAAATATGAAACATCTACCTTATTTACGAAAACTAAAACGTCACATTTTTTGTAATCATCGAATAGACATTTTCACACCAAAATTACTAATTTAAACTGTTAGGAATGTACGGATTTTTTAATTAAAAAATATTTATTGGCCAGTGTGCAAGAGATAGCAGAATATTGTACATCGCAGTTAAATCGAGCAAGAAAGAGCACGACAATACCATACATTTCATGTAGGACAGAGATGGCGGTTGCTTGGGTTTCGGCGAAAGCAAAAGAATATAGAAAGAGTACGGTAGAGTCGGGTAACATGTGTTAGACAAAGACGGAGTGCAGGCGACTGAAGCGAGCTGGCGACCGCTTCGTTGTATTCAGTTGCCAATAAAACATCGGCGGAAGCGCACGCAAATTCGACTTGCCATAATTTTATAATAATTTACTAAAATAATGTAAATATGTATGTTTACCTCATATAATTGTATAAAGGGACATTTTAAAAGTCTTATCTGTATCGTATTTATGTATATTTTATCACATATTAAAAACTATGCCGATTTTTAATCAGGTAACGCTGTGTTACTCCACCGTCCCCAAAGTTTTTTTTTAGCAGTCTTTTAAGAGTTAAACTCGGTTTTAAACTCGGGTTCGTCAAGGGTGATATTGCGCTGGAAGAACTTTCTGCACTGACTCGCGTGCGTGATAAAAAATAATCTTCCGCGAAGGAAAAAACGAATTGCTCCTAAAGCTGGCGAGAGAGCGCTCCGGGCGCCGCGCAAGCACACGACGGAGTATCGTAAATACGCCCTTTCAACTTCTTCCCGAAGACGTAGCGGGCCGCCAGGGAACGTATTTTTTCCTCCCGAAAGTTTAAGGTGACTTATGTTTTGTATCCCTGGGACTACACTTTATTGCGGAGGGAATTCAATTATTGGTGAGATGAAACTTTTCTCACTTAGAACGTATTAATTGTCTCAACTTCAACTAACATTCCTCAAGGTTCGTTTCACAAATGCTTTGCTTCTCTACTGGAAAAAAGAAATTAGTCATACTCAGAGGGGATTTAGATAATCCGGATAATGAAAATTACAAAAAAAGCAACCCATAAAAACCAAGGTTTTACTCCCTATTACTCCCTTACTTTGTTTTTTTTTTTTTTTTACATCTCAGACCCACAAAACATCACATTGATATTGTCTGTAGGTGCATCAATACATATATATAAATAAATTGTATTTACCAGAAATACATTCATATTAATTAATTACAATAGATCTTATAAACTCAAATACAAATCAACAATACAATACAACAATACAAGAAAAAATACAAATATTACCAAAATCAAAATAAGTCTCTTTTATTTAATAACATATTCATTAATTCTGTATTTTGCCCTTTTTTATTAATATCCATTTTGACACGACATGGGATTTTATTTAATATTTTTGGTATGACATATTTTAATGTTCTTTGTCCATATTTATTTATGACCTTCGGTATTCTTAGTCCTTCTTTAACCGTAAATCTGGTACTATGTTTATGAATCAATCTATGCTTATATGTCCCATCTTCATGATATCGTGTGATTAGTTTGTACCACAAGATAGCATTAATTGGCATAGAGCCTTGTTTCTTGAAGAGTTCCTGTATATCTTTAGTAGCAGTTTCTTTATTTATTAATTTTATACTCGAATTTTGAATATTTTGAATATAAGTTTTGCAAGTTAGACCCCAGCTAGTTATTCCATACCTTATTACCGATTCCGCTAAAGATTGTAAAATATAATAACAATTAAAGACGAATTAAAACATATAACATAACACTAAACTTAAAGTAAATTAATATATTTCTAAAATGTCAGATGTTTTGAGCTTTCATAAGACACTTCATGCTTTGTGTAGTGAAGTACCTATTGTGTATACCGACGGAGTAATTCAAATTTAGAAAATATTCCGCGACGTTATCGGGCCGCCGTTGCTAGTAATCAAACTTTTGTAACGATTCCAATTTGAAAAAACTATAAAAAATTTGAAAAAGCCAAAATTATACTATAATTATTATTTATTTTTAACGAAAATTTGATAGATCTTCTTGATCGTCGCCACGAGTCTGCTTGCAAAGTTTCAGCTCGATTGGATCACGGGAAAAGGGTCAAAAATCGATCCAAAAATTTTTCGACGGCAAGCCGGCAAGCAAGCAAGCAGACGCAACGAGTTGATATTAGGTCCTTACATATGAAATTGGCGTTTCGCCGTACTGGCAAATTTGATCTCAAATATCTTCTCTTTGGTTAGGAATTCCAAATCCAAATTTATACAGCTATTTACTCATGTATTTGTGTTTTGAAAATTATAATTCATTTGTTTTTTCCTCAATTGTTTTTTTCTTTGCGTCACTCAGTTTACAAAATGAAAAACTTGAAATATCGCGTTATTTACGAGTACGAGTTCCACCGTGGCACCAGTGCTGTAGAAACGGCTCGAAGGATTAATGATGTGTATGGCGACGGTGCCGCAAAAGAAAACACAGTGCGTTTTTGGTTCCAACGTTTTCGTTCTGGAAATTTCGACCTGCAGAACAAGCCCCGTGGACGGCCGGAGACCAAAGTTGATAATGAAGAATTGAAGGCTATTGTGGAAGCGGATCCATCGCAAACCACATCCGAGTTAGCTGCAGGCTGCGGTGTTAGTGATAAAACTGTTTTAATCCACTTGAAGCAAATTGGTAAGGTGAAAAAGCTTGAAAGGTGGGTACCTCACGAATTGAGTGAAGCAAATCAACAAACGCGCGTTGACTGCTGCGTTGCATTACTCAACCGGCACAATAATGAAGGGATTTTAAATCGAATCATTACCTGTGATGAAAAGTTGATCCTGTACGATAATCGGAAGCGCTCATCGCAATGGCTGAACCCTGTCGAACCAGCCAAACCATGCCCCAATCGAAAATTGACTCCAAAAAAGTTACTTGTGAGCGTTTGGTGGACTAGTGCTGGTGTCGTTCACTACAGCTTTCTTAAATCTGGCCAGACGATTACGGCAGATGTCTATTGTCAGCACTGCAAACCATGATGGAAAAGCTAGCTGCTAAACAACCGAGGCTGGTTAATCGCTCTAGGCCACTGCTGCTTCATGATAACGCTAGACCACACACTGCACAACAGACGGCTACCAATTAGAGGAGCTTCAATTGGAATGTCTAAGACATCCACCGTACTCTCCGGACCTTGCCCCAACAGATTACCATTTTTTTCGAAATTTGGATAACTTCTTGCAAAGGAAAAAATTCAACTCCGATGGGGCAGTCCAAACCGCCTTCAAAGATTTTATTGATTCCCGTCCGAATGGTTTTTTTAGTAAAGGGATCGATGAACTACCTATGAGATGGCAAAAGTGCATAGATAGCAATGGTACATACTTTGATTAAATAAATATATTATAATAAAAAAAATCGGCTTTATGTTCCTCCCATACTAAACGCCAATTTCATATGTAAGGACCTAATATAAAGGGAGCAAAAAAAGTACCTACAAAGGAAAAATAAGATATTTTGACACATATCGACTACAACCCTGATGTATGGAAGTGATGAATGGAATTGGCAAAAGAGGAATGAAAGTAGACTGAATGCGGTGAAATGCGGTCACTAAGATGCTTGTGTGAAAAATCTTCGGTCGACAGAGTGAGGAATGAGCAAATTAGAAATGAAAGCAATGCTGGCTGCAGTGTGGTAGATAGAATAAAGAAAGGAGTGCTGAGATGGTTTGGTCATGTGGAACGTATGAACGAGGAAAGGATGGTTAAGAAAATACATGAGGCGGGTGTCGAAGGCAACAGGAATAGAGGGCGTCAGAGAAAGACCTGGCACGATCAGGTAATACAAATATTTGAGGATGGCCCTGTTAAAAGCCGCAAAAACCGTAGAACTTGTATGAGAAGATGTATGAATTTGGCCAAAATTTTGAAGCAAAAGTGGTGTGCAGAGATAGAAGAGTGTGGCGTTCGATCCTCTCTGCCTACCCCTGCGGAGAAACGCCGTGATGGTTAGTTAGTTGTTAGTTAGTTAGAACGACTATACAGAGAGCACAATGGAAATATGTCCAAATTAGTATATTTTTTAATTACAATTACGATAAAATGCAGAAACTTTGTGTATATAACAAAATAATTAATTGGCAGAACGAAATTTTGATTGTGAAAAATATATATAGGTCTATAAAGGGAATTAAATAATTTAAAATAATAATTTTCAGGCGTATAATGTTAAATAATTCAGAAGTATACCAAAGAAAAGGTTGTAACAGAGCTTGTCCACAATACTTTACAGGTAGAATCCTGCCTTGATTGTAAGTCGAAAATGTTCAAGCAACCACGACCAATGATCAATAGTTATGGAGTTATGCAATATCAAAGTTTACATTTTTTTCCTCAATATTTTTGACTTATTTTTTACTAAACGTTGAATTATCAATACAGTTACTTATATCAATAACGAATAATTTAAAAAAAGTTAAATAAAATAATAAAAACCCTGAAAAAATTCCTGATTTAGAAGGTTTATACCATTTTATTTTACTTGTATTAAAGGGAATAAATTTTTCAAATTAGATATAAGTTATAATATTCCAACGTTTTGTAAAAAATAAGTCAAAATATTGAAAAAAAAAATGCAACCTTTGCTCATGGTTGCTTGAACATTTTCGACTCATTATCAAGCCAGGGATCCACCTGTAAAGTATTTTGAACTAGCTCTGTTACACCCTATATACATACATTAAAAATAATACTGCTTTATACTTACATAACTTTAAATATTTAGAAGTATCTCTGAAATCTATGTATACTACGTCATGAGAGGACTATGGATATATCTAGCATGGTCCATTCGTATATTATGAAAGAAACTGATTTAGAACGTATACAGCACCTAATTTCAAAACCCCCTTTATGTATTTTTGAATTTGATTTTTGAATGAAAACGACTTTATGGACCAGCTGGTCGTACCCGGCGTTGCACGGGTTAAGGATTAAATAAAAAATAAGTTTGTGAGGGAAAACAAAGGGTCCGCTGTTCTCTAAAAAACAGTATTTCCATCTCATGTTAACATAAGTTATTTAACATAACTGTAATACTTAGATATATGGTATCACAGACTTTTTTGTAGATATTAATGTCCTCTATAAAACTGTAGTACATTACTTTGCTCTATTGGCAATAATTTCCGCAGCGTACGCAATATAAGGTTTTTTTTCGTAATTTTTTCGTTACATTATCAAAGTTTTCATACGGATCCCTAACATTTTTGAAAATATTCTATAACCTATGTTCATCAGGGATAATGTAGGATTCTGAATGTGAAAGAATTTTTCAAATCGGTTTCGGAACCTATTCAATTCAAACACACAATCAAACCTTTGCTCTTTATAATATTAGTATAGATGAAAAACATATATTTTGTAAGCTTACTTGGGGTATTTTAAAACTAACCCTGAATTTTAAGATAATATATGAGTGTATTTTGCGAGAAAATATAAGTTCTGCATGTAGCTGACAACAATATCTACAAAACTGCACATTTACTCAAATTATCCTAAATCCGTTTTAGGGGATTGGAATTTGACGCAACAAATATACAAAGTTCAAAATTTTCATAATGTGTGTATGTTCTTACGGTGGAATTGGTGAAAGTTGTATTATGTAAAGTATCACTTAAGCCCACTCATACAAGTCATAAGCCCTAGACCATCCTATAAAGACTTCCATACACGTTTCTCATATAAATAGTTTCGTCTCTGTGAGATTTATATAATTTATCTTATTACATATCATTTATATTATTACATATCATTATGTTTGTAGCAATTCGATGTTTTCATATAGTCTTTCTAGTCGAATAAGTTTTATATATTTTTAAGCATTGGCGTAGCAGGTATTTTATTTACATAATTCCCGTGTGATTTAATAATTATTTAAAACAGTGTTGCGGAATTAATAAACCAAATATTCATATTTATTATAGTGATGAAATATAATTATTTCTTTTTTTAATTTCATGTTTTTGGATCCACTGTGTTCCGAGGCTTGGTGTTCCGGACTGTGAGCTTGCTTCTTTTTTTACCGCAGGCACGCAGCTGACCTTACCCACGAGCAAGCAAACAAAGCCGCAACTATTGCTGGATGCTTGAGAAATGCTGTCTGGAGAAACGAACATATGCTCAAGGAGAGCAAAGTGAAGATATACAAGACCTGTGCCCGCCCAATCATGACGTACGGTATCGAGACAAGTTCTGACACTACCAGAACAAAAAATCTCCTAAGAACAACTGAGATGAAGACTCTCCGACCCATTGCGGGACTGACAATCCGAGACCGAGTGAGGAATTCCGAAATACGAAGGACTTGTGACGTCGAGGATATTGTCCGATGGGGAAGATCTAGAAGACGTTACTGGAGAGATCATGTGGAGAGAGCTTGTTCTGAGAGAGTAGTGAGCGTAGTAGCGAACAAGCTGCCGTCTGGTACCAGACTCCCAGGAAGACCGCATAAAAGATGGCGAGATAGCTGGACATCTGTATCCCAGGAATAGGCTCCGAGCAATGACAGAACGCACTCCTAGATGAAGCAGAAGAAGAAGAAGAAGAATTTCATGTTTCATCCTTTAATAAAAAACACATTAAAAGACCTTCTGCATTAAGATGGATAGGCTGAGACCAAGAAATGTCCAGGACACTCCTTCACGAACCTTACTTCGTGACTCTTCATGAAGATCACGAAGAGTGGACGCAGGCAGTTCAGACACTTCCACTTGTCTTCAGAAAAAATTACATTATTTTATTAAAATCATTAAAATATCACTTATGTAGAAATAAGCGTCAAATCATGCATTCATTCATTCCTCCACACCAGGGGCGTGCAGTGGGAACATCGACTTTTACGTGACCAATTATTGGAAAAAAAAATGGAATACAACATATATTTCGTAATATTTCTATCACAATTATTATCATATCATTCGTATTTTGATATATCGTAAAAATCTGAAGCATACATATTTGATTTCTATTTTATTTCCAAAATAAACGTTTACAAAAAAGTCATGCTTCAATGTTCCCAATACACGCGCCTGCTCTACACCCCTTTAACCTAGTAGGGTCGGGGGCCAAAAGACTCGACAAGGTGTTTCCATGTACCCTTGTCTTGCGCTGCTTCTGTATAAGTCTGTATATGTTTTCGAACACATTTTTCTGTTGCCTCTCCCAGCTTAATCAGAGGCGACTCATCGGCCGTCTTCCCTGCGGGGTTGCCAGGAGGATTCTACTTGGTATTCGTTCCTCTGGCATTCTTAGCACATGTCCTTCTTCTTCTTCTCTTCTTCCTTAGCCTTTTTCCCTCCACTGCTGGATGTAGGCCTCTTCCATTTTCTTCCACTCATCTCTGTTTCTCCCCCTTCGCATGCAGGTTCTTCCTGCTTGCTGGACTATGTCATCAGACCACCTTTTGGGAGGTCTTCCGACGCTTCTATTTTTTGTCCAGGGCCTCCAATGTAGGATTCTGGGTGCCCATCTAGTATCCTCTTGTCGAGCCATATGTCCAACCCACTGCCATTTTAGTTTTGCGATACGGTCCATAATATCGGCAACTTTTGTTCGGCATCTTATTACTTCATTTCTGATTTTATCTCGAAGGCTTGCGCCGAGTATCTGCCTTTCCATGGCCCGCTGTGTACATTTAAATTTTTTGTATGATTTTTTTTGTTAGCGTTGCTGTTTCTAGTCCATATGTCAACATCGGTAGGATACATGATGGATAGCACATGTTCAATTGTGATTTATCTATGTGTAGGAGTGGGGGTTCCATGCAGAGTGTGTGCCTTATGTCGACACTTTTCACTCTTTCCATCAGTGTGACTCCCGCTACCCTCTTAGAAAACTCATCTCGGCACTCTCTCCGTTAGGTTCCAAATTTGATCATATATTAGGGTGGTATAGTCAGTTTTGTCTTGACACTAAGCTCGGATTTAAAACGCCTGAAAATTATTTTTTCAATTTAATTCCCTCGACCATCGTACCAAATTGTATAAAGACGTTTCCCTTATAAATAGCTTCGCTTCTGTGAGAATTCCATAATTTATCTCAATTAATAAAAAAAACCTCTGTGGACACAATCCAGTAATTGTGTTCTCAGAACATATTGTGCATATAAAAACATTGTTTTTTTATATATTAGGTCCTTACATATGAAATTAGCGTTTTGCCGAATTTTGGCAAATTTGATCTCAAATATCTTCTCTTTGGTTAGGAATTCCAAATCCAAACTTATACAGCTATTTACTCATGTATTTTTGTTTTGAAAATTATAATTCATTGGTTTTTTCCTCAATTGTTTTTTTCTTTGCGTCACTCAGTTTACAAAATGAAAAACTTGAAATATCGCGTTATTTACGAATACGAGTTCCACCGTGGCACCAGTGCTGCAGAAACGGCTCGAAGGATTAATGATGTGTATGGCGACGGTGCCGCAAAAGAAAACACAGTGCGTTTTTGGTTCCAACGTTTTCGTTCTGGAAATTTCGACCTGCAGAACAAGCCCCGTGGACGGCCGGAGACCAAAGTTGATAATGAAGAATTGAAGGCTATTGTGGAAGCGGATCCATCGCAAACCACATCCGAGTTAGCTGCAGGCTGCGGTGTTAGTGATAAAACTGTTTTAATCCACTTGAAGCAAATTGGTAAGGTGAAAAAGCTTGAAAGGTGGGTACCTCACGAATTGAGTGAAGCAAATCAACAAACGCGCGTTGACTGCTGCGTTGCATTACTCAACCGGCACAATAATGAAGGGATTTTAAATCGAATCATTACCTGTGATGAAAAGTGGATCCTGTACGATAATCGGAAGCGCTCATCGCAATGGCTGAACCCTGCTGAACCAGCCAAACCATGCCCCAAGCGAAAATTGACTCCAAAAAAGTTACTTGTGAGCGTTTGGTGGACTAGTGCTGGTGTCGTTCACTACAGCTTTCTAAAATCTGGCCAGACGATTACGGCAGATGTCTATTGTCAGCAACTGCAAACCATGATGGAAAAGCTAGCTGCTAAACAACCGAGGCTGGTTAATCGCTCTAGGCCACTGCTGCTTCATGATAACGCTAGACCACACACTGCACAACAGACGGCTACCAATTAGAGGAGCTTCAATTGGAATGTCTAAGATATCCACCATACTCTCCGGACCTTGCCCCAACAGATTACCATTTTTTTCGAAATTTGGATAACTTCTTGCAAAGGAAAAAATTCAGCTACGATGGGGCAGTCCAAACCGCCTTCAAAGATTTTATTGATTCCCATCCGAATGGTTTTTTAGTAAAGGGATCGATGAACTACCTATGAGATGGCAAAAGTGCATAGATAGCAATGGTATATACTTTGATTAAATAAATATATTATAATAAAAAAAAATCGGCTTTATGTTCCTCCCATACTAATCGCCAATTTCATATGTAAGGACCTAATTATGTACGCTATGTTTTTTTTATTTTATAAAAGTAATTTTTTTAATATGTGATTCGGTGAATTATATCATGGATTTAATGTATTATATTGGTTTATACTATCTTATGTAAAGGTATATGGCGTTTAAATTCCTAACAAACCAATAAATAATGAAACGTTAATGTTTATTAATACCCAAGAATATATTTCATTTGATATATAGATACCAGTGGCGTGCAGCGCATACAAGCAAAAAAGTTGTGCATTAGTAAAGATTCTGAGAAACAAATATTAATTAAATATACCTTATATTAAGAAAAAGTTGATTTAAAATTCTAGCCGTAGAAGTTTTATTTCTGACGTTTCCATTTAACGTGACGTATCTGTTTTTTTTTCGATTTAAAATTCTAGCTGTAATTCGACCTACAGCTAGAAGTTTTATTTCCGACTTTTCTGTGCTTAACTTCATGTCAATTCTTCATTTATTTCGCCAACCAATTTGTTCCACAGATATAGTCAAGTCGAGAAAAAACCGTGTATTTTTAATGCTGCGAGCTTTGTGTAATAACGTCCTTCTTCGAAAGGTCCTATGCCAGGCGCACGTCATGCAGAAATGTTATTTTTTACAAATTCCACCCAAAACTTTCGGTGTAAATTTTATGTCTTTTCTATGGTAAATGTAAATACGAATACGACAAATACCATCTGTTATCTGTCATATCATAATAATATCATAAAAATGTTTGATTTATTTTTGTGAAAAGAAACGTTTATCTGAAATTAGTATTGTTCCCGATTTAATTATATATAAATCGTCTTCTAAATATACTGAAATTTTTCGCCGTATTAGGTATACCTATATAAAATATTTATTTATTTAGGAAATATTGTTTACAATACTTCTTTTATAGTGCAGTTATTTTTGTGGATTGAAGCTACTCAAAATAGTTCATTATATATAGTTAAAAAAATATATATATACCCTTATAGGTATATACGTATATATATATATTTTTAATATAGGTGTATAGTCGGTCACAGCATAATCTAAGTTTATACCCACTGCACGCCACTGATAGATACCTACAGATGATCACTTCTGCAAGGGAGCAAATTAATAATGAGTCATCTCACTCTACTCATCAAGAACATGTGTTTTAGCTTTAATAATTCGTCGAAGATGATTTTAATGAGACGTCCGATACAACTCCTAGAGATGAGATCATTCGCAAACCTAACAGGGAATCAAATAATCCAATTTATAAATACCGTTGTAAAGTAGATTTCATATTAAGTTAGTAATGGCCGAGTCTAACCTTCAAATTCAATTAAACATGGCCTCAGAGTTCTTCAAACTTTATTACTCAAAGTTAGGACCGTTTGATTCGATTTTAAAAAGTTATCGAGAAAATAAATTTATGTTCGTAAAGCAAGATTTGTCCTCTTCGGCGGATCAATGCTGGTTGTTTGTCGCACGTTTTTTTCTACTGAGGCTTGTCAGTTTCAATGGTAGAAGGACGAATTTGGAAAACATTAATAACCTCGCATGACTATATTCCTGCCTTGATTATGAGTCGAAAATGTTCAAGGTATCATGACCTAATATCAATAATTATGGAGATATGCGACATCAAAGTTTGCATTTTTTTCAATATTTCTGACTTATTTTATGTAAAACGTTGGACTATCATTACAGTAACTTATATCGAATATGAAAAATTCATTCCCTTTAATACAAGTCAAATAAAATAATAAAAACCTTCGAATTCCAGTTGGAAATTTTTCATGGTTTTTATCATTTTATTTAACTTGTATTGAAACGAATAAATTTTTCGTAATCGATATAAGTTACTGTAATGATAGTCCAACGTTTTACAAAAAAATAAGTCATAAATATTGAAAAAAAAATGCAAATGTTGATGTCGCATATCTCCATAACTACTGATATTAGGTCATGGTAGCTTGAACATTTTCGACTCATAATTAAGGCAGAAATATAGTCCTGCGAGGTTTTTAATTTTTTTCAAATAACCCTGTATAAGACGTCTCTGTTCCTAGATTTTTCGAACCAACGCGACGGGTCTTCATTCAGAAGTGGTTCCTTTACCACATGCTTGTAAGCTTATTAAAATGCTTAAAAAGTAGGCATAATTCCCCATTGCAATTGAATGCCAAAGTAAAAAAAATTAATAAATAAATCGTAGAATATAAATTTCAAAATGGTATAAAATTTTAAACAAGCATTTATTTCGAGAAAATTTAATATCTCGAAAAATTTGTAAAAAATTGGCTTTTGAATAAGAAAGAACCGGCTGGAATTTCACATTTCTTTTGTGAATAAAAATTGTGCTTATGTCATGGGGTGTACATGGAAATAAATCAATCTCGCTAACGCAATTCGCAATGGGATTTTGCGGAACACCGTGTTTTCTGTTTGCGAAAATAGGAGCGCTTTATGTGGAAAATTTCTTACAATTTTTACCTCACTTGTTTATTTCCATATTTATTTCAAAAAGATCTAAAAAAATGAGGGTAAACAACACTGTTTTATTCCACTATATTTATTTTGAATTGCTAGAACGTTTTCGGGATTTCTCCCATTGTCAATAACAACACGTTTACTACTAAATTGAAAATAATTCGACGCAGAATTTACAACTTTGCAGCCGTAAAAAACTTTAGTTTAAATTCAGAAATGGCAGAGCATGCCAGAATGGAGGGACATAAGTTTGAATCGAAATTATTATATGGGTGCAATAAAGGAAGAAGAATGGACATCTTGGAGATTTTAGAAATAAATAATAATAAAATAAATAATAGAAATATAATTAATTAGTGTATATTATAGATATCTCACAGAGACGAAACTGTATTAATTATGGGAAAGTAGGTATAGAAGTCATTTGGGTGTAACAGGACTTATGACCTGTCTTTTGGTAGGCTTAAGTGATCACTTTACACAATTGTAACATTCGCCATTTCCACCCATGATAGAATATACCATGCTTATTCATTTTTTGGAAGTTGTATATATGTTCAAATTGCGTGAAGCTTTCATATATGAGTTGTAAGCGCCTTTTCCATGCGGCCTGTACAAAGCCATTTTCATTCCCCTAAATCCCCACAGATGTCGCTAATGAGAAAATCTACAATTGATTTTTTACGGAATTTAGGGAGCAATATCCTTTTTATTACTTAAGCCTACCAAAAGATCACTTAAGCCTACCAAAAGACAGGTCATAAGTCCTGTTACACCCAAATGACTTCTATACCTACTTTCCCATAATTAATACAGTTTCGTCTCTGTGAGATATCTATAATATACACTAATTGATTAATAATGTCTCTGTGACATAAATCCAGCACTGTTCTGAAAGATTTGAACAAACTCAAAATATTCAGAAATATAATTAACATCCAGATACCACCCATAACCTCTCCACTCCTATCCATTCTAACCCCGCCCCCGACCCCCACCACCATTACACCCACCCAATCCCTATAAATTCTGTCTCGAATTATTTTTAATTTAGTTGTAAACGTGTTGTTATTGACAATGGGAGAAATCCCGAAAACGTCCTAACAATTCAAAATAAATATAGTGGAATAAAACAGTGTTGTTTACCCTCATTTTTTTAAATATTAAAAATGAATTTCCACAATGTTACAAACATAAAACTTGAACATTTATCAAAAAGATCGCTGGGTAACGATTCCGGTAACTATTATATGTCATGCTAAGCAAGTGCTCTATCATCTTGGCCACTAATTTGTTGTATGTGAGTTTAATGCTGATATGAATTGTTAAATGGTTTTAATTATTATTTTATTAAATAGAGATGCGAACACGGATACGTGCCGCATCAATATTCTTACTATTTTCAAACTAAGCTAAACGTTTGTGCTATGAAAATAAGACTGACTTGCTGGTGTCATGGAGTGGAACTCGAACCACCGACCACCATATCACTAGGCGGGTATCGTGACCACTACATCAACAAGTTAGTCATTAATTATTAATAATCACTAATCTATATAAATAAAAATGTAAATGTTCGTTTGTACAAAATCGCTAATCTCTGAAAGTTCTTCACCGATTGCTTTGAAATTTTGGCACAACGTTGCATTCGAATACGGGGATGTTTTTGTATCTACCTACTTTTTTTTATATACCTACTATTTATTTATATAAATAAATATGTAAATGTTCGATTGTACAAAATCTTAAATCTCCTAAAGTTCTTCAACTAGGTATTATTACTTTGAAATTTTGACAGAAAGTTGCGTTCGAATTCGCACAAATTATTTGAAAAAAAGTCGCATGTACCTATCTTTTCAATATTTATAAATATTTAGATATAACATTTTTCGAATTCAAATATTTTGATTACATTCGATTGTCTTTGAACCAATGAGAAAGTGCACTTCCGAGATTATCGTTTTAAACGAAATTATCCGTAACTATACCTATAAAATGGTTAGGACTCTCGCCTCGTGATCCAAAGGTCGTAGTTTCCTAAGTTAGTCCTATTTTCATAGCACAAGCGTTTAGCTTAGTATGAAAATAGTAAGAATACTGATGTGCACGTATTCCGTGTTCGCATCTCCATTTAAAAAAAAAAAATTTAAAAAAATTCAGTCTGTGTGTCTGTCTGTTCTGTATACAAATCTACGCCGTTTATTCGATTTGAACCAAATTTTGCATGCATATTCTTTAGAACCCGGCGGGTAACATAGATAACATTTCTTCCCTCCCCATGTACGCCTCTCTCTCCCCTGATACATTTTCCTTGAAAATCTGTACCGTTCGCCAGATCTTATCCAAATTTGTTCTTATTCTTTAAGACCCGGCGGGTAACATAGGTATGTATCATTTACACTTTCCCTCTTTTCCCCTTCCCCTCCCTCTGACATATTTTCAATGCAAATCTGTACCGTTCTACCGATTTTTTAATATATATTTTTTAGGACCTGGCGCTAAACATAGGCCACGTTTCCCCCCCTGGACATCCCGTCCTTCCCAGCCTAGATCAAATGGAAACATTGTTTTGTTTTTGAGGCTTTGCAAAACAATGGAACCTTTGTTTCCCCCAACAAACTTATTTTTAACTTAATCCTCAACCCGTGCAATGCCGGGTACGAATAGCTAGTTGTTAATAAAAATGTGTTTCTCGTACGTAAAATATATTTTATCAGAGGCTTCCCCAGAACTTAAAAAATAGCACGTCTGAAATTAAAAATATTCAATGAGGTATGCGACTGCGCTATATACATAAGAACATTCTTACAAGTATTTTAGTGTTTTTGTTTTTTATAATACCAATGGAAAATAAATATGTAGAAAAAATACATTTTTTGCAAGTAGTTGGTATGTTACATGTGCATGTTACACTGTTACAATAAAATCCCTTGGATTATTGGAATCCTATTAAATATTCTTAAGCCTATTGGATGTTCTATATCATAAGATTTTTGGGGGTGATTTCGTGAAAATGGACGGAAATTTGTAACAGGAAACAAGAAGCCGGGGATGCGCGCGCTACTTCATTTGATCAATGAGCGCGCACGGTGATAAAATATTCCAACAATTTAAAAAAAAAGCTAAATACCGTTTATTCTTATTATTATTAAATTCATTCTGTAATATTTTTTTTATTTAGTATATTTATTTATACAGTAGATACATAGTAATGTTTTTTTATAATAAATTAAATCTATGTTATAACATTTTTACTTTATATGAGCCAAAAGCTCGAGCTTATGGGAGGAGTATTTACAAATCAAATTAAAGTACAAAATACAAAATAAATTACTTTGAATTCCTTTCATCTGAATAAACGAGATTAGGTTTGTTAATATTTCCATCGCAGGATAATTGTTTTTCTAACAGAACTTTACGATCGTTTCCAGGGCAACTTTAAGTACTGTCCATTACTAATAATCTAAATTACTTACGAGCTAGATTTATATATCGAGACTCGGAGTTCGCGAGCCCCAGGCAATAAATCTACTGAAACTTGATAAAGATGAAAAATATGGACCACTTATACCGTAAGATAATTTTACACAATTTAAAAATGTAATATTTTGAGACCCAAAGAAGTCTATTAGTGTATATTATAGATATCTCACAGAGACGAAACTGTATTAATTATGGGAAAGTAGGTATAGAAGTCATTTGGGTGTACACGGGACTTATGACCTGTCTTTTTATGGTTGGCTTAAGTGATCACTTTACACAATTGTAACATTCGCCATTTCCACCCATGATAGAATATACCATGCTTATTCATTTTTTGGAAGTTGTATATATGTTCAAATTGCGTGGAAAGCTTTCATATATGAGTTGTAAGCGCCTTTTCCATGCGGCCTGTACAAAGCCATTTTCATTCCCCTAAATCCCCACAGATGTCGCTAATGAGAAATTCTACATTGATTTTTTACGGAATTTTGAGAGCAATATACTTTATTTTTGTTATTTATTTATTACTGTTCTGAAAGATTTGAACAAACTCAAAATATCCCAAAGAAGTCTAATGGAACGGAAAAGATTTTTTTACAAATACTCATAAAAATGTAAAATTCTTTTATTTATTAATTTATTTAATATTCACTGAAGACCAACAGCACAAAAAGAAGCATAGAAATCATTAATATAATATAGATGGCCAATTATAGATCTCCACTTTTAGAAATATGTTAATAATCATAATATGTTATCTACACTAATATTATAAAGAGGAAAGATTTGATTGTGTGTTTGAATTGAATAGGCTCCGAAACTACTGGACCGATTTGAAAAATTCTTTCACATTCATAATCCTACATTATCCCTGATGAACATAGGTTATATAATATTTTCAAAAATGTTAGGGATCCGTATGAAAACTTCGATAATGTAACCCAACGTGTGAAAACATTACGAAAAAAAATATTTTATTGCGTACGCTGCGGAAATTATTACCAATACAGCAAAGTAATGTACTACAGTTTTATAGAGGACATTAATATCTCCAAAAAAGTCTGCGATACCATATATCTAAGTACTACAGTTATGTTACAGTAACTTATGTTAACATTAGATGGAAACATTGTTTTTTAGAGAACAACGGACCCTTTGTTTTCCCTCACAAACTTTTTTTTTACTTAATCCTTAACCCGTGCAACGCCGGGTATGACCAGCTATTATGAAATAAACTTATGCATATATAACATTCGATGGTCGCTGAGGAAAGATATACCAGACCCGCTGAGGAAAGATAAGTTAGACCCGCGATAATGTATGGCTCCGAATTTTGGACTATGTACAACTCCTATTGAGCACTTGAAACAGCAGAAATTCGAATGCTTAGGAGTAACACTAAAAGATAGATTAAAAGATCATGCATTTGTGGTGGCCTGGATTATGGACACCAACAGTAAGCTGGAGGAACGACAGCTGAGATGGTATGGGCACATAAGACGGAAACCACCAGACCACACGGTGAAGCAGGCAATGTCTATGGAGCTTCATCGACAGTCATCCAGAGGAAGACCAAAGAACTCCTGGATGACTCAATGCTCCAAAATACTAAAGAGAAACGGCCTGGATGAAAGCGATACCCAGAATCGAAGAAGATACAGCCTGAGAACAAGAAGAGCCGACCCCAACAGCCTACCTAGGCAATGAGTTGAGTTGAGTGCAAGGAAGAAGAAGAACATTCGATGGTCCGAAGACTTAATGGTTTCACGTGAGGATCCAACTTGGATTGGTGTGAGTATTACTATTGCTTGACCACAATAACTTGGCGTGCGGCGACTTTTGAACTAAAACCCGCCCCGCCCGCACCCGGCGGTAACCCCTCGCCCTGTCATTCAGTAAAAACATCCTAAACAGTCCGGGATGGTGCAAGAACAATTGCCAATGAAGTATTAAAGTTTTGCGAAGCTGAAACATCCAATAATGGACCGATATTACCGTCTGACAGTTTGACAGATTGAACGGCCGCCATTGCGTCTTGGTTTCTTTTGTGCTGCCCGACCGAATTTCTGTTAATGACTACGACACCGGTCACCGGACATTCTGTACATATTGTGTAATAAATTTACACCCTGGCAATTAATGTTACGCGACAGGGACGCCCTCCCTTCCACGCCAATTTATAGTAGCCGCATTCTATGCGTAATACGCATGTTATGTCATGTTATTGGTATCTGTAAACGTTTCTAATGACCAGTCACTCGCATGGGCGCTGACTTGTTAGTACCAGACATGCAGTGCAGTAGAGCGGTCGTTTATTTGATGGCGTACACAAAATTTGAACTAGCCACAATCACTATAACTAACTGAAAATAAATATTATTACCTTGTAGCAATAATTGTGTTACAATAAAGCATTTTTACAAAAGGAGACGCAATAAGGTGATGATTTAGAATTATTGATCACTATTGAAAAGATAAAATTTGATAGAATTATCAAACGATAGTTCATTGATACTTATTTCACTTTTTTTTTAAATACATCTTCTTTCTTTTGTCCAGACCTCGTATATGTATATGCAGATGTATTGCTCACATATCTTTATGCTTTTTTTTGCTCTTCTTTTTCTTCTTGTTTCTTCCACTTTTTACTAAGTGGATTTATTCTTTCCTGATTCCCCTTTTACCTTTAATTCTTTGACTTTTATGGTCTGGTCTTAACATAGACCTTTCATTTTTTTTTGTATATTGTTAAGTTATTGTTGATAAATGATAATACATACAATGTTAAGTCTGTGGAAACTTGTAAGATGATCTCTATTCTATTTAATATTCATGTATAACCTGATTTTAAATTTACATCGTGTGTATGTGAGATTTTCTTTTTATTTTTTATTTATTTTTAATGATTTTTTTATTTCTAGGGCTTCTAAATTATTAAGACGTATACCTATGTCATTTCTATGAAGTACATCTACATTCGAAGATTAGTTAAATGCGTGGTATTTTTGCACGCATTTAATTTAATAGAAAATTAACTTAATAAAGTAAAAAAGTACTTAGCAAACAATTAGATTTATCACGTAGCCCAGATCTAGATATGTTACCCTTCCAATTAACTACACCCACCCACACCCTATCTCTCTCTCACCTAACCCCACCGAAGTTGACGTTCTGTCTCCTTCTTCCCATAATGCTTTGTCGATTGTTTGTGATTCTGTTTTTGATTAGTAATATTCAACCCTGATGAAGGCTCAGATGTGAGCTGAAACTAGTTGGTAATAACTCAATAAAATAGTGTTAAACACAGTGATATTTTTTTTAAAGACATTTTTTACCCTTTAAATGTGTTTGTATTATTTTATGATAATAGAAATTATTTGTTTAAAAGGAAGTCCCGCAGTAACATACTTACTTACCATCACGCCGTTTCCCCGTGGGGGTAGGCAGAGAGGATAGAGCGCCATACTCTTCTGTCCTGACATACAACGCTCGCCTCATCCACATTAATACATCTTCGCATGCAAGCTCGCCGGTTGTTGAGGCTTCTAACGGGACCATCTTCCAGTATCTGGTTGATCTGGTCATGCCACGTCTTCCGCGATCGCCCTCTCTTTCTGGTGCACTTGCACTTGCATTATATATCTTTCTTACCATTCTTTCCTCATTCATTCGCTCAACATGCCCAAACCATCTAAACATAACAACAAGTAAGTAACAAAAAGTTTGAAAATCCCCGATTAAATCCCGATAAACCCGATTATTTCTTGTTATATCTAGTCTAAGCATATTATTTTCCTAATATTTATAAAATGCTTTTATTTTGTACTTTACCCCTCAAATAACTTATTTATTGTACCTACTGTGATTATTTTCGAATCAGCGTCAGTAAATTGAGTGCTTACCGTGCCGAAGCAGCTAGGGAAGATTAAATTAGATGGGATTAGATTAGATTAGGAAATCTAAAAACAAATCAGTCTATAAAAGCCACCTATTCTTGATTTTATTGAATGCTCCGTTCGTATTCCACTTGATAAAATAGATTCTCCGTTAGAGAGATCTTAATGTGTTTCCACAAAATCTGAAAAGAGATAAAAGGAGGAAATGAAAGTAAATTGTGTTGTAAGAGTAATAAAAACCCAACGAAAATAGGCAGAATAATAATAAATTCACGTCGAAAATTGAATGTTAAATGTAAAAATGTTCCGGTCATAAAAATAAACGAATGTGGACTAAACCATGAGGCTGTGATAGATAAACGTGTGGACACGTTTTTACAAGGAGCTTTTTGACTTCGGAAAAAGAGGAGGAAATACTGTAACTATGTAGGTATCATTATTTCTGGAACCGACTCTAGAATGCATAGTTAGGAATAGAAGGTTGAGATGAAATCATGTTCCTTTTCTTCATCCTTTAACAATCCTTAACAACTTTTGGCCGTATTCTGAAATAAGCAATATCGCCATTTCTGCATCTTGACAGTTATTGTGAAACATTGTGATGCCGCCAATTTTGACGTTTTAAGTTTGACAGGTTTGAAATCAATGAATTCATTCAATCAGAAAGCTCTAAAACGTAAACAAACGTTAAGTTATTTACAATTATGAATAATGAGCTTTCTATTAATTTTTAAACAATATTTTTATATGAAATAGGCATGTTCTATGAACACAGTTATTGGATTTTGTCCCCAGAGGGATGATTTATTAATTAAGGATAAATTATAGAAGTCTCACAGAGACGAAGCTAATTTATATATGAGAAAAGTGGATAGATAAAATTTAGTATAGGTACTAACTTGTTAATGAGAAAAAAAATCAGCAGATATCTCTAGCCTGATTCGAACATATATATATTGAACTTTCAAAATTTGATAATGTGTGGATGTTCTAACGATGGAATTGGTGAATGTTGCATTGTGTAGAGTGATCACTTAATCCAACTCATACAGGTTGTAATCCCTGAGCCATCGTATAAGAGGCATCCATCCAATTTCCTCATATACAAATTAGCTTTGCCTCTATGAGACTTCTATAATTAATGCTTAATTTTCTATTAATTGACTGAATTCATTAATTCAATCGAACCCGTAACCCTCGGTGTGAGAAGTCAGTGTCATGCCCACTGAGCTACAAGGAACGCTCATTATTATACGCTTTTTGTTCTCGATGTGCATCAGTTGATCATTCTGATCTGCGTACAAAATACAAAACAATAGACATAGATATAGATAAGTACATAGACAATATAACGAAGCATTATGCACAGCTTCAAGCAGAAGACAAGAACAATAAAAAAATCAACAGGCGAACAAAGCGTTAGAAATTAGAACTATAAAGCTTTAGAAACTCAAACAGAGATGTCACTGCACTTCAGTTATTGGCATTGTTCAAATGATCATTGCCGTCCTTCGGGCCTTCCGTGTTCTGTAGCGAAGGGAAAAACTACATTTCAAAAAGTGTACACTACATTTGTAGTAAAAACTACATGAAGTGAACTAATTGTAGTACTAATGAAGTGAAGTAATTGTAGTATTAATGAAGTGAACTATTGCAGTACTACAAATTGTAGTACTAATAAAGTAATTGTAGTATTATAGTTCAATATCAATATTTTGTTATTTTTTCCGAGAGTAAAAAGTTCGGTGACTAAAAAAAAGGTCGCCAAAAAGATTTCTTTATTCAGTCCCAAAATTTTTCAAACCATGGAGGGGGGGGGGTTTTCGATTTCCAAAAATTTCTTCTTTTATCTACATTGACATCCTAAAAATTTCACATAAACAATGTACTATTTGAAGTATGTACTCGTACTTTCGATAACTTTCGGATGTGTATACTTTGTAGTGTTCGCTTTGAAATGAAGTGTACTATTTGAAGTATATGCTTTCAATAACTTTGAAGTGTGTTTAGTTTGTAGTGTGCGCTACACTTCAAAACGTGTGAAGGGTACACTTCAATGTAATGCATTGCTACATTGTAGTAGTGAGTAGGTACAGAGCGGACCCATCACTAGTGTTCTGTCAATGGATTGTGTTGTTTCAGTGCGGAGCGCTGTCTTGCGTCTTCATTGTTTCTTTTCAACTTCTTTTTGTGGCGGGCTGCAGAAGTGGGTCGGCGGTCCGCCAGACTCGGCTTGTTTACTGACTAAACACAACTATTATTTCTGCACTGCTTTCTTTCATCTTTTATTTCCTCGAGCAGCCGGGCGGGTCTCTTGACTCTTCGGGCGAACTTCGCTTGAAACTCGGATTATCAACAATCGGATCTATTATCATTGGTCTGCTTTATTTTAACAATCATGTGTCCCGTCTATTCTCAAGATAGCAATATTTATTTATTTATTTATTTATTTATTAACGCCCAATACGACTTTTACAATATACAGGTAAGTGCACATTAACAGAATATATAGATAGTTTAAAGAGAAAAAAACAATAACATATAAACATAATAAAGACATAATTAGAAAAGAAAATACTTAAAATATTATTTTTTATTTATTTATTTAACGCCCTAATGGGCTTTTACAAATATACATAATAATTATTTTTTAAATAACATAAGACAGTTAAAATAATAATACAGTTAAATGTTACAATAATAATAGTTAAAAGTTAATAATAATAATAATAATAATACAGAAAAACATAAGACAGATAAAATAATAATACAGTTAAAGGTACAAATAATAATAGTTAAAGGTAAAATAATAATACAGAAAAATTTATTGTCCATTTCCATTTCATTGAGATGTAAAGAATTGTATCAGCTTTGTCCTATACACAGTCATACTATCAGCAAAAATGTCAGCCGCCTCTGCATGTTCATTCCCTAATGAGAGTAATCTGGGAATTACAGAGTTTGTATAGTATAAAATATAGATACAAATATATAAAGATAAGTATAATATAAATTAAAAAGCAAGTATGTATATAAAAAGCAGAAGCATAAGAAAAACATAATATAATAGAAATTTAAAAACAAAAAAAGTAATAATGTAGAGTGAAAAGATATAGTACAAGCATTGAAAGTAATATTATAATAAAAATATACATAGAACGTAATAATCATGTCTTCGCCGCTATTATATAGGGCGTTTTTTGACTAGTAGCAAAAACTTTGGGGTAGTGTTCTTCATTCAAGTTTGAATAAAAAATGTTCTTCACACTTTGGATGAAATGTCGACAGTTATGTATATAAGCGACATCAAAGTTTGCATTTTCCCATTTCCCCTTCCTTCCCCTCCCCCTGGAAATAAATTTACCGTACTTTCTTCATGTATTCATCTATTTTTATATATTTAAAAAAAAAACTCTTTCTTCCTTAATCTTCTTATTGAATTTTTTAAATATATCTTCTTATTCTCTTATATACAATACATAGTATTCTAGGTTAATCAAGTAAATTCATATAATTAGCTTGATATTATTATTATATCATATGTTCTATTTACTAATGTCAAATAAGCTGTTTGAATTCTAATTAAAATAAAAAAAATAGAAAAATCAATATCTCTGGCTTATCTTTTGTAAATTTGTAAATGATTAAAAGCTTGCAGAAGTATTAAAAACATAAAATTTAAATACATGGCTCGGCAAGGCCGCCACAATCTCGATAGAAAAACTAGTTATTGCTAAACCGTTATTTTAACCGGTTATTTTTGTTCAACAATCGGATCTACTTTCATTGGTCTGCTTTATTTTAACAATGTGTCCCGTCTTCACCGCTATTATACAGGGCGTCTTTCAGCTAGTAGAATGCGACCACTATAAATTGGCGTGCGAGGGAGGGCGTCCCTGTCGCGTAACAGAAGTTGCCAGGGTGTAAATTTATTACACAATGCATAATATACAGAGTGTCTGGTACATTAAGATATATATTTTATGATATTATAAAAGAAATTTCGTCGGGCAACACTAAAGAAAAAAACCAGTAATGGCGGCCGCTCTATCTGGAGTCCTGTCAAACGGTAATATTGGTCCATTATTATTTTTTTATTTAAAAAGTAATGGAAACCTAAGAGGTTTATGGGTAACATTTTTACATAATTGAATATAAGAAAATATAATAATATAATTTAGATTCAAAGTCATTTTTTTATAGTTGGCCGAGTTTTAATATTTTTGTCACATCTGTTTTGAATTTGTCAGTGGTCAGTTGTTTGGTCTGTTGTGGCAGGTCATTGTATAGTTTTAGTCCGTTGCAAATTAGTCGGGATTGTCCTGTTTTTGTTTTGGCGTGCTTTTTCAGCTTCGCAAAACTTTAAAACTACATTGGCAATTGTTCTTGCACCACCTGCAAGTTGTTGCAAGACTATTTTGGACATAATTCAGTGTACATTGGAAATCAAGATGTCACCGCTCACGCGCAAATACGAGATTGAACTGAATGACAGGGCGAGGGGTTACCGCCGGGTGCGGGCGGGGCGGGTTTTAGTTCCAAAGCCGCCACACGCCAATTTACGTTGGTCAAGCTCTAACAATTCAATTTTGAATAAAAATTATTCTTCAAGCGACATCGAAGTTTGCATTTTTTTCAATATTTCATTTCATTTTCAATATTCATATTTTTTGCAAATGATTAAAACATATTAAATTTAAATACATGGCTGGGCAGGGCCGCCACAAACTCGATAGAGCAAATATTTTGTGGGTAAATATATCGACGGCTCCTACGTATAATATCGTAACCCACAAATCGACGATTTTTAGTTTTTTGTGTATTTCATATGTATTTATTTATATCTTTATTTCCAAGAAGAAGAAAAAATATTTTGCAATAAATAACGTTTTTTTCGGACGTATTTTATCGTATCTCAAACAATCACATACGTTTTACGAAGTATACTATCGTAAGTAACACTTAAGATAATTTGCGTTGGAAAATAACATAAGATAATTATCGTATGTAACACTTACGTTATTTTACGTCGCGTCTTTTCCGAAGTAAAATGTTGTAAGTCATTTATACGATATTTTACGACGCGTTTTTTCCGAAGTAAAATGTTGTAAGTCATTTATACGACATTTTACGTCGCGTCTTTTCCGAAGTATAATATCGTATGGCATTTCTACAAAAACCTTTAATAATTTCGACTTTTTTGTGATTATTTATGAAACTACAGTATAAAGTAAAATATTGAAACGAAATTTCAAAAAAATTGGGCAATACTTAGATTTATACCGGACGAAAATATGTTTAAATCCTTCTCCTGTAAAATTGAATTTTGTGGGTTACGATATTATACGTAGGAGCCGTCGATATACAGGTTAGGTTAGGTTAGGTAGAGCAAACGTTTTGTGGGTAAATATATAAAGGCTAATTTTTCACTGACCTGGATGAGCGGCTCGAGGGTGGCGCAGCGCACGGGGGGCCTCTTGCGGCCCAGCCCGAAGCAGTTCCACAGGAAGGGCATCCCCCGGCAGCTGGTGAGGCTGGGCCCCCGCTCGGCCTCCGCCCCGAGGTCCTCACTGCTGGGGCACAAGTAATAAACATTCACATAGCGGTAATAACATGATTCAACAGAGGCGCACGGACACGCACACGATGGTGTAACGTCGATTGCTTTCTAGACAAGCTCATGAGAAGTTTAACAATTGTTTTGTTAAACTCATACTCAAGTGTGTAGGTAGGTTAACAAGAATATTGATCTGAAATATCGCTCCCCAGGTGCATTTCCAAAATATTCATTTTTAGGTAGTGAAGTTTAAGGTATTTTGTTCTCGTAATTCAAATAGTCATCCGTATTTTGAATTTCTGTGTCTTGACAGTTATTGTACAACATTGTGATGGCGTTTTTTTTGACGTTTTATGTTTGACAGGTTTGAAATTAATGAATTCAATCTATTAGAAAGCTCATTATTCGTAAGTGTTAACGTTTGTTTACGTTTTAGAGCTTTCCGATTGATTGAATTCATTAATTTCAAACATGTCAAATTTAAAACATCGAAATTGGCGGCAATACAATGTTATACATACCTGTCAAGATTGGGATACAGATCTAACATCCCAATATTGCTATTTTCAGAATAGCACAGAGATCTATAGTCGTCCAGTTTATTAGTCAGAAATATTCAAATGGGCACCATAAATAAAATATTGTTTATAAATGCCTGAGTTTTACGTATTATTTTTTTATTTCAATATACCGCAAAAAAAGTACGTATTACATAATAGTAGATATATACAAGAAATCAAAAGAGTAAGTAGTATTATAGTAAAGCAAAAAATTACACTAGAATTTTTTTTTTATTTTTTTTTTTTTTATTTTTTTTTTTTATTTTATTTTTTTTTTTTTTATTAGAGACACTAACAGGATAATGGGTACATGACACTCAGATAATAAACATTATAGTGAAGACTATGCCCATTATCCCAATTACAAGTGTCTTCGGCACGCTCTAGTAACATGTATTTTTGTAATTAATTATATTTCACATGTACATTTATGTACATTATATATTTGTGTTTGAGTGTAGTGCGATTAGTATTTAATGGATCTATAGGTTCATGTCGTCGTTTAGAAAATGGATGTTGTGTATGAGTGAGTTTTTAAACGAAGATAACGTGTCTGCAAGAATATCAGCATCAATGTTAGGGTCAGCACAATACAAATTATATGTGCAACACAACCTTGTAATGGGAGAAAAGTAACCGACATTATTAGTGTGCTGACTTATTCTGAAGAACTCAGGGTTTCTTATACGGGGTTTAACATGCAAATTTATATCAGATAGACAGAGAGAATCAATAGCTCCGCTGAGAATCTTGTGTAGCACAATGAGATCGGATATTTTTCGTCGGGACTCAAGTTTGTGCATCTTGAAAAAGGCAAGTCGATCTTCGTAGCTGTGAAGGTTATTGTGTTGACCAGCTTTGTATGACAAAATACGTAGAAACTTTTTCTGCACTCTCTCGATTCTCGTAATATGTGTTGTGTAATAAGGTGACCAAATAACTGACGAATATTCCAATATACTTCGTACTAGTGATGTATAGAGAATTTTTAGACTTTGAGGATTTTTAAAGTCTTGAGTAATTCTGGTGATAAATCCCAACATAGTATATGCCTTGTTTGTGATATTATCAAAGTGGTTTCTAAAAGTGAGTTTAGAATCTAGCATGACGCCCAGATCCCTTATTGAATCGACTTTAGCGAGTGGAACGTCACCCAGTTTATAAACAAATTCTATTTTTTTAATATTTTTAGTGAAACTAATACATGAACATTTCTTAGCATTAAGTGACATATTATTTGCTTTACACCAATTTGATAGTTCGTCCAGATCTCTTTGTAGGAGATGACTATCTTCCAGGCTACGAATGGTGGAATAAATTTTTAAATCATCGGCATATAATAGACACTTATTTCTTAATATATTTGGCAAGTCATTTATGAAGATAAGAAAGAACAAGGGACCAAGGTGAGAACCTTGAGGAACTCCTGAGGTGATAGAAACCGGAGATGAATCATATCCATTTACAGTCACAACTTGAGTTCGATGAGAAATGTAAGATTCTATCCATCTCAATAAGTTGCCGTGGATTCCTATAGCATGAAGTTTTTTCAAAAGTATACGATGGTTCACCTTGTCAAACGCCTTGCTGAAATCTGTATATATTACATCCACTTGAGATCTCGAATCAAACGATTTGCAAATCTGACTCACAAACTCAAGCAGGTTGGTAGTTGTGGATTTTTTTGGAACAAAGCCGTGTTGATTAATGCAAAGTGTCTGACGAAAGTGGGTGAATATGTATCTATAGCAAATAATCTCGAATATCTTTCCAAAACAAGATAGTTTACTTATAGGTCTATAGTTACTAACGTCACTTTTATTTCCTGTCTTAAATATTGGTGTGATGTGAGCTACCTTCCATAAGTCGGGAAACTTTCCTTCTTTTAAAGATTTGCTAAAAATGATATAGATAGGATCTAGAAGAAGGTGAGCACAATTTTTTATAAGAAGTGGAGGAATACCATCAGGTCCTGCGCCCTTGGCGGGATCCAATTCTTTCATAATTTTTAATATTTCATTTTTATGCAGTGGTATAAAGGAAAGTGAATCGAGAGAGTCATTAATGAGAGCAGATGAGTGATGTTGAGAAGCATTATCAAAAACTGAAGCGAAAAATTCTGAAAAGATATCAGAAATTTCTTGACCGCATGTAGCATATTTTTCTCTCAGAAACATTGTTTTAGGGATTGCATTAGTGAATTTCTTGGTTTTAGTGTATTCCCATAATTTTTTAGTCCCGATATGTAATGATTCCTCTATAGAATTTATATATGAGTGATAGCAGGCACGAATACTATTCTTAATGCGAGATCTTAGCATAGAAAAGGTTTCGTAATCTCTAGAATTACCGTATTTTATGTATTTTTTCCTATATTTTTCTTTTTCGCGGAGCTGGTGTCGTAATGCACTGCTAAACCAACATGGGTATTTTGAATTCAAGATCTTTTTTTGTGGAGTGTATCGAGCTATTATCTCCCATAATGTATTATAAAATAAGTTGAGAGAATCGTTGCAGTTTAGTTGATTCATTTGAGACCAATCAATTTGAGCTAGGTCGTTAATACATTTGGCGTAATCAGTTTTACGGAAGTTGTATGCAGTATGGTTAGAATTATGTTGTAAAAAGTTTTCTCGGTTAATCGTTGTGTTTATTTGGACTGGGGGATGAAATTTGTCAACACTTACCAGAGCAGTACCCGAAGACACAAGTAGTGGAGTATCAGATAATATTAAATGTAAAATTTTGGCATTACAATTGGTTATAGAGTTAAATTGTTGAAGATTGGTTGTTGATATGAACTCCATGAAGTCCTTGGCTCTGGAATTAGATGGACTGAGCGGAGTCAGTCCAGCTCCAGAAGTTGTTGCATTCCAAGTTATAGATGGCAAATTGAAATCGCCAAGTAGCATGTTACGTGTTCTTGTAGTGGTTTTGAGGAAATTAATTTGGCATTTAATAAGATACTCATTGAATACTGTATCTGAGATATTAGGCGGTATATACACAACTCCTATATTGATTGGTGTAATATTATTTTTTCCTTTGATTGAGATCCAGAGGTCCTCGAATTCCGTACAGAGATCGTTCCGCTGGTATGCTGAGAATGACTTCTTAGTTGCTAACAGAACTCCACCTCCGTCTTTCCTGTTGGCAAACTGAGAACTATCTCGATCACGTCTAAAAACTATATATCTGGCGTCGAATAATTCTTCACTATTCACCCTTGAAGTAAGCCATGTCTCCGTCAAGCAAATAATGTCATAATCACTATTTAGAATTTCTGTGTAACACTCATTAAGCTTAGTTCTCAGACCACGAACATTCTGATAGTAGATAGAAAGAGCCATTATGAACTAACACAAACTTATTAATAAACTTACTGGACAGTCCTTTAATTTATTGAAAATTTTGCAATGCATCCAGGTTAGGAACTGGTGTAACTGGCGATTGTTCGTCTTTCCTGATGAAAATTCTTCCATTCTTGGTCCAGACAAATTTAAATTGCTTATTTTTAGCCATTTGTCTAGCTGCTGCATGTATAGTCTTATTGTAAGGAGAGAGATGCTCACAGACATATATCGGGGAAGTTCCCTGTAGACCTATGTGCGATACATTAAGTTTGTTGGACACATTATTTTTGTTGTATGTCTTCACAGCTGAGAGAATATTATCCCGGATTCTACTATTTTGGAGGCGAACAATAATATTTCGTGATCTTGCGCTCGTGCTAGATTGTCGTTGAACCCGATGGCACGCCAGTATTTGATCGTTCTTTATGTTGGCAGATACGCTTGTGCATATTTTAGAAACTGTATCCAAAAGATTCTCCTGACGATTTTCAGGCACCATCTGTATCTCGAGGTTACAGTTGCGGCTTATCTGTTCCATTTCTTCCAGTTTTTTTTTCCAATCTTTGGTGACTTTCTTGAAGCTTTGAATTCTCAGATTCTAGTTTTTTAACACGAGCAGTGTTTTCAATATTAGTTTTATTGAGACGGTCGTACTCACTTGATAGATATTCAATAGATATTTTGATGTCTTCTATGCCAGATATCTTCTCATTAATATGGTCGAGTTTTCTTTCAATAGTTTTATTTAATTCATACATAAGATTATCAAACTTTTGGTCGATATATTTCTTCAACTGTTCCAATTGAGAATCCTCTGGTATCTGTGTCGGGGTTGTTTTAGCTTTTGGTGGGCTGGGTTTACATAAAATACATTTCCATTTCTGACGATTCATCTGAAGCATATTTTTAAATGTCTCTTCGGTAAAGCCTTGACAAGAGTAGTGGAAACTATTACCACATTTTATGCATTTTAAAACATTTTCAGATAGCATTTTATCATTGCATTGCTTACAATTCATTTTGAATATGTGAGATTCCAAAATTAGTATTTTCAATGCTAATTAATGAGCACCAGAGTAGTCAGAATATTTTATTGTTGTAAAAATTATTCTCGTATGCCTTAGTCACTTGTCAAATTTGAAATAATTAATTTGTATTTTTATAACTTATTTCTTCCGGTATATAACATATTGTTGGTTCAAATGTTTCCTTCCATGTAAGTTTTCACTGTGTCGATGGACTTGTTTCTAATTCACTTTTAAACACTCTTTTTTACTCAATTTTGTAGGAGCTTATTGAACACGTATTACTTGTATTTATTGTTGTATTATGGGTTTAATTATATAATTGACCGTAAAAAGTGTATTGTGTAACTATATCATATTCAAATGTTCACAAAATATTCATACTTTGTACTTTAAGTCACCCTAGGACCTTATGTTAAGCCGGCACTACACTACTCGCGAAGTCGGCCGAAGTCTGAAGTTGACAAAAATGCGAAGTATGTGTCTACACACTCGTGCAACTTCGCGAGGAATTCAGTTGCCCGATATAATAGAACTTCGCACGAACTTCGGGTCACTTCGATTCCTTTGACTCGGCGCAAAAACCGACAACTTGAACATTTTAGACTCATAACGTAGGCAGTACACCCTGTATATTCGCGTATTATTACTCCATGCCGGCTGGGCGCGTTCAGATGCGTTTTGCATTGTACGCTGATGAGATCTTTTTGACGCTCTTTGCATGGTGTTCAACAGGTGGCGGAGATCCTCCATTATCCTTTGTCGTTTAGTGCTGTGTTCTGAATGTTTTAATTCAGCATTCGTTCAAACATTCCACCTCACGATTCGCCTTTTATCTCTGACCGCATCCCTCCAACTACTGAATTAAAACAGAGTTTCTGAGGAATATTTTGAGTAGATATGTCGTAACGGATCAGGGTGGGTATTTTGCGAAGCACGCTATTAGCATCGGAGATTTATACGGATCTGCAAAAAGTAAAAGTACGAAATGTTGAATATCTGTATTCCGGCCGAGTCTTGGACCAGTGTGGACGCAAGCGGGAGCCATGTTTATTCAAACCGTTGCATCATCAGGGAGCTACCATCTGTCGCACCAACCGTTCTCAACTCCCGTGTTGCTGTAACTACCTACCTGCACCACTAATATTGCGCAATACAAGACGTTCCTTTATTTTTTGAACGCTGGTTACAATCTTTTAGTAATTTGCCTAGAAAGTAGTGAATAGGTTGATTGTTTAAAAATTATTTTAAAATTTTTATTTAGACCTTATTACATACGTCTAATACATGATACACAATTTATTTTATATTAAAAACACATAGTTATGATAAAGTACAACAAGAAGAAGATTTTTGGTCACCATGTTGTTTTTTTTTTGTATTTTTTTTTGGAAACTGTTGACAATTATTTTATCACCATCAAAACTCAATAAATCATGGCATCTCTTCTCTCTATACTCTTTGAAATTCGTCACATAATTATCCATATCGGAATCACTGATATGCATCTCTGATGGCTTTATAAAATCTCTTTCTTTTCGTGGAATTCTAGAAAGATACCTATTCATTTACACTTGTTTTTAAGGATTTTGTGAAAATGTGACATCGCATTGCCTTTTAAAAGATTGATCGCTCGCATTGCAACAGCCTTACTTGGGTGGCGCTTTTCGCTGTTTCTCTCATTTTATAGATCTCCTTAATCTCACTTGAAGTTACAAATTTCTCAGCCTCTTTCTCCTCATTCTCAGACCAGCTCTCCTCTGTATCCCCATGCTGTCTTTCATCAACTCTTGAATATTGTCATCCATTCAATGAACAATTCGTTGATCCACTTAACAAACAAAATACGGTATAACAGAGCGTTAGTTAAATTACTATAAACCACTACCAAATTTTAGGTCTACCGGTTTCGAGACGTATCCGGCTCTTCGTCAGGACCAACACTACACTATGTTCAGTAGGCAAGTTAGTGCATCCTGGTCTTCGACAAGATTAACACGCATGTGATAAATATTGGTGAAAGGATAACAGTACTATAGTTGTGATGTATAGTTGTGAACATAGTGTAGTTTTGGTCCTGACGAAAAGACAGGCGCGTCTCAAAACCGGTAGACCTAAAATCTGGTAGTTGTTTATACTAAGTAATTTTACTATGACTCTGTTATAATGTCTAACCATAAAGTGAATGCTTTAAATATTATAAATATTAATAATATAATACGAAATACGCAAGCCATGTTGTTGGATCTCCACGTATCATTTGACTGGCTCTTCTGGACCCTGAATTTCTCGAAGGCTCGTGGATTCTCGGAAAGGTACCTTCAAGTCACCGCTTGCATCAGCTCATCGGCAGAATGAGACGGTCTTCATTCTCATGTTTGGCGATGTGTTCATAAAGTACAAAGACACGTGTTAATGATTAAGTTCGCTCGTATCTCGAAATCCTCGTAAATCGAGGTTCCACCAGTTCCAACGATTTTGCTAACCAAAACAAGCGAGCAGACTTTCAGAATGAAAACAAATACGCTGCAGAAATCCACGACTTTTCGTGACCATAATTTCCGGAGACACATTGAAGATATCTTCAACGGCGCGGCGGGTCCCAGTGCCAGCTCGTTCGGACGAAATGCTCGCGCGAAAGCCGTAAAAGAGGAACCCACATAGAGGCTTTCAGGGAAAATGTTCGCATTTGCAAAGTATTCCCACATTTCTGCTATTTTGACGGGACAGATTAGGGAAACACCAGTAAATTAAATATCTGCTGCATACTCCACGATAAAATAGTTTTAGGGCAGTATGATTTTTGACGTGAATATACCCTTAGCGAAACCCATTATACATGAAACATTCCAAAATCCATTCGTAATCAAAATCACTCGTACCTAGATTGAAGCAAATTTTCCGTAAGAAATAATGAAAATTCACATAAGTAATTCTTTCATTCTGCAATCCAAAAATATTAATATAGTATACCTATTTATAAACATACCAAAACGTCCCCTAGCGGCAGTTACACAAAGTAATTTGTGCCTACCGTACCAGAAAAAGTGGATTGCTCTAAAAATGGATAATATATGTTAATCAATTGATAAATGAGACATACATATTCACGTAAATGTAGGAGGCCGCTATACGATAACACGCCTGCCCCGGATAGGAGGAGATCCGTGGTTCGAATCCCGGTAGCAGCCAAATATTTTCGTTGATATGATTTTACTGTCTTTCTAATTGATTAATAAATTTGGTTTTAAATTTCACAGAACTTTGTTCTGAAAAAATTGCAACCTCACAATAATAATGTGTTCTTGAGTACGTATACGAAAATTTAATATTTATGACGATAGAAGGAAAGGTACAAAAATGACGAGCCCACTAAACAAACATCCCGAAATGATTTAAAATTAAACTAACAAAAATCAAGTTATATAATCCTAAAGAGTTTACTACCGTGAAAATTTAATTTCATATGTAAGACGTTTAGTAAAATGCAATACGAATACAGGGTTATTTGTTAAACATTAATAACCTCGCAGGACTATACTCCTGCCTTGATTATGAGTCGAAAATGTTCAAGCTATCATGACCTAATATCAATAGTTATGGAGATATGCGACATCAAAGTTTGCATTTTTTTTTCAATATTTCTGACATATTTTTTGTAAAACGTTGGACTATCATTACAGTAACTAATATCAATTACGAAAAATTCATTCGTTTCAACACAAGATAAATAAAATGACAAAAACCCTGAAAAATTCCAATTGGAATGTTTTCCAATTGGAATTCGAAGGTTTTTATTTTTTTACTTGGCTTGTATTAAAGGGAATAAATGTTTCATACTTGATATAAGTTACTGTAATGATAGTCCAACGTTTTACAAAAAATAAGTCAGAAATATTGAAAAAAAAATGCAAACTTTGATGTCGCATATCTCCTTAACTATTGATATTAGGTCATAATAGCTTGAACATTTTCGACTCATAATCAAGGTAGGAGTATAGTCCTGCGAGGTTATTAATGTTTTACAAATAAAATGTATAATATGACGTATGAAATATGTAATATGTTTAGTATAGTTTAAAGAAAAAAGCGGAGTATCACATGTGGTGACTGCGATATGAAATACATCGGTCAAACCGCAAAAAATCTTAAAATAAGAATAAAAGATCATCGTCGCAGTCTTGTCGGTAATTATTTTTCAGAATTTTCTAACCACATTATTAACACTCTTTCCATTCCCATACACTTAAACTACACCCAGTCAAATATAATGGCCAAATAATGAACGATCTCGAAAATTTAGAAAAACAATTTTTTTTAATTCTAATAACATAATATTTTTAAATTCTTCACCGCTCCTCACTTTGTTCCCGTTAACTCAAACCCCACCCCCAGCTTACCCCCTCCCCCCAAACATAACTCCACCCACCTCTATCAGTACCTTAGGTAATTCATTTTACTCTTATGCTTTAGTTTATGTAATCACCCGTTGATGACAACAACTGTAGTTGTAGAAACTAGTGATGGGTCGTCGACGTATTTACCGTCGACGAAACGAGACCGTCCACGTCCGTCCATCGACGAGACGATCAACTAGTTGAATTCGTCAACTAGTTGACGCGTCAACTTCGTTACGCGGACGTCGCGGACGTTCTATCTAAACATCGGGACGATGGTCAACTGTCTACGGTTCGACGCGACGCTGCTCGACGGCTCAACCGTTGGCTATTTTTATTACGTTAATTTTTAAAATTTAAAGAAGTTCGAAGGAATATAGTTTCGGGGAAAGTAAAACCGCTACTTGTGCTTATATGTAAAAAGAAATATTTAATTATTTATTTGTTTACGCACATTATAGGCTTTTACATATTGTTTTATATACTTCTTTCTATATATAATAAAGAAAGAAGTAGGTATACACAACAATATCAGGTGTAAGCAGTAAAATATTTGTTAAATAAAAAATAAAATAATTAAACAGAATTGTTTTATTTTATACAGCGCAAAATTGGGAATTCACCGAAACGTAGCACGCGCACATCGCACAAATCAAGTAAAAAATAATAAATAACAGCTTATTAAGCCTATCTCACCGTACGCATGCATTCAAATTTCAAGTCTCTGTCATAGTTCGTGTACACAGATCTGCACTCTAGGGTCGTGTACTTTAGAGTTGAAATGAAATTACCCGTCGAGCCGTCTATGACGTCTATGGCGTCTACAAGTCGACAGCGAGAGATGAGAGAGAAATAAACGGAGACGTTTTGTCTTGCTCTCGCTCGTTGCTTTGCACTACGTCGAATCACGAATCGTCCACCGTACACGGCGTCCGCCGTCCACCGTCTACGAATTCAACTAGTCCATGCGATAAACGTAAACCGTCGACGCGTCGACGCAACGACAACGGTTGATTTCAACTAGTCCGTCCATTCAACGCCCATCCCTAGTAGAAACTAGTCATAAACTCACAAATGGTCTTATACCTATATAATTACCGACATCTCACCGTGAGGCTAACTTAAAAATTAAAGAAATGGACATACCTACATTTTCTTTACATATATTTATCTTTATAAAGTTAATATTTATCATTAACTTAATTAATATTTAACTCTCAGAAATTTTAAATTTCTTATAATATAATGCCGCATTCGGCCCCGCTCGCCCTGCGACTCGCGACGCCGCTGCGGTGTTTTTTGACCCAGTTTGTTTGCGGGTGCCGGCTCCAGCTCCCAAGGTTGGGTCGCGCGCCAGGAGCGCGCCACATGGCACGCCGCGCATCCATTTCCACGTTTTTATAATGATTTGTTTTATCTCGTGTTTGCCCGTTCAAATTTACGTAACTTTGATGTTGACCCGAGAGATATTATTAAATGAATTAATATTCTATCTGGGGCACGCAAAGCTACCGAGGAATGGCATAACCGGTAAATCGGTTAAATACAGGGTCTAAATGGGTCTTTTTTTTTTATTAGAGACACTAACAGGATAATAGGTACATGATACTCTGATGACAAACATTATAGTGAAGACTATGCCCATTATCCCAATTACAAGTGTCTTCGGCACGCTCTAGTAACATGTATTTTTGCAATTAATTATATTTTACATGTACATTTATGTTTATTGTATATTTTGTGTTTGAGTGTAGTGCGATTAGTATTTAATGAGTGATTGATTTAATGGATCTATAGGTTCATGTTATCGTTTAGAAAATGGATGTTGTGTATGAGTGAGTTTTTGAACGAAGATAAGGTGTCTGCAAGAATATCAGCATCAATGTTAGGGTCAGCACAATACAAATTATATATGTGCAACACAACCTTGTGACGGGAGAAAAGTAACCGACATTATTAGTGTGCTGACTTATTCTGAAGAAATCCGGGTTTCTTATACGGGGTTTAACATGCAAATTTATATCAGATAGACAGAGAGAATCAATAGCTCCGCTGAGAATCTTGTGTAGCACAATGAGATCGGATATTTTCCGTCGGGACTCAAGTTTGTGCATCTTGAAAAAGGCAAGTCGATCTTCGTAGCTGTGAAGGTTGTCTTCAGTGGTTTCTTGTTTGTTACACGTATAACCCACTTATAAGACTTTATTCAATGGTCTAATCTGATATAATTAAAGCAGCACCACCCCATGCGCACATGGCGTAGCTGATGATACATCGACGGAGTGCATAATATACCATAATTTAACATTTTTGAAAAATGATATTTATTAAGCTACGTGGAGTTTGGAGATGAATATATGTATCGATTTTCTCACCTTGGAGCTTCAACATTCGATGTGCGGAGCCCGATGTAGGTTTTCGTCGATTTTCAGCCCAAGATATCTTGTTTCTATCTTTTTATCGATTGTGTCATGGTTGCATGTAAGATTTATGCTTGAAAAACATGTGTGTGTCGTGATGTTGTTTGGAATGGGGAGATTCTCAGGATTTTTTTATCGAAAAAGTATTTTTCTTTATCAAGTTAAATTATCTTAGTTTTATTCCTTATGTACAATGTTTAAAAGTACATATCTAATATGTAGTCTTTCTTGTGTTTTATTTCTTAAGTGCAATATTCAAAAACTTTATTTCTAATATATAGTCTTTTATAACGTTTAAATTTAAAAAAAAACTGTATAGGTAGTTGCTTCAGAACAGACCTTGTATAGTGAAGCAACAACTACCTCCATTTATATGTATAAATTCATATGAAATAAATAAATAAACAGAGTTAGTCTAGGTACAATATACTTCAGGTAGATAACTACTTAAATTTTCAGTAGAAAATGTTTTCATTTTATTTTTTACAGCTTATTAATCTGTAAAAATAGTATCTAGTAAAAATAATATCACATACAGCGTGTCTCATAGCTAATAAAAAAAACTATACAGGTAGATTCCTGCCTTCATAATGAGTCGCATTATGCAAGCATGACCCTTATATAGATGACATCAATAGTTTTTTCAATATTTCTGAACTATTTTTTACAAAAAGTTCAACTATCATTACAGTTACTTATATTAATTATGAAAAATTCATTCGCTTCAATACAACTCAAAAATGATAAAAACCTTGTAAAAAAAATCTGTTTTCAATTTTTGCAAGGTTTTTATCATTTTATTTGACTTTTATTAAAGCGATTATTAACGTTCTTTGTTTAACTTTCAGCGAGTTCATTACGTTAAAAGAAAAAATTCGTTACTGGTAACAACTTTTCCGAAGTCGCGAACCACAACATAGATAATAATCATTCCTTTCATTCGGGTATCATTAACCTTTTCCATCCTGTATCACACACGTAAAGGTATCAAAATGAATAATTTTGAAATTATAAGGAATTTGTATTCGGGTATTAATTTATTAATTAATATTTCATTAATCCATCATTCATCCTCTCCTTTCAATTTTTCTATTATCCCTCTACAATCCCTCCCTCCCCACCATATTTCACCAGTAGCTGCGCCCCCTTCTTTTGTCAGTGGGTATCTAATTACTTTTTAATTGCACTTCACCTAAGCCTAGTACCTATATTTATATTTCAGTTTAAATCTTTATATGCAAGTTAATAAAGCATCTACCGTATCAAGGCGTCTCAATAATTTGGTCTGGAAGAACAAAAATATGTGTATTAAAGGCAAGGTCAGGATATACAAGACATGCGTCAAGATATTCAAGACCTATCATGACATGCTGCAGAGACGCAGTACCGTACCAAAGGACTCCGCAGAACATTCGAAATGAAAGTGCTGAGATCCATTACTGGAAAACCTGCAACAATTCATGTTCAATAATAAGCCCAAAAAATGAAATAAAATATCTTGGAGTAATTATATACCAACATCTTAAATGGCATAGCCATATCAACGAATTGATGAAAAGAATCAGAATGTGTATATATATTTTCATAAGACTACGAAGCATTTTAAGCATAGACAATTTAAAAAAGGTATACTACGCAACTGTCCATTCACTACATTCTAATATGGAATAATAGGGTGGGGCGGAACTTATAATAATATAATAAATCGAATTAAAGTAATTCAGAGAACAATTATGAAAGTCATACTTTAAAAAAATCAGCGTTCTCCACACAAACACTATTCAAAATATTTCCAGTCCCAATGGTAGAAACTATATACAAAAAAATATCAATTATGCAACTCATCAAAGAAGACGAACATGTACAATTCGAAAAAAATCACATCACCAAGATTACAAGCCAACTTTAAAATCCCAAAATGCAATACAAAAAAATATCAAAAGAATTTCATATACTCAGACATAAAGTTTTTTAACAATCTTCCAAACGAAATAAAAAATATAAAAAGCAATTAAAAAACAAATCAAGAGAACATCTCAGTAAACACAACTAGACACCATTACCCTCAAAATCAAAAATATTTCACTCCACTACTTCATCTCATATATATTATGTAAAATAATTATATGTAACAATGATTATATGCAAGCAAAGTACCTCGTCCGAGCTCAAGAGCAACGCTCTTAAATAGAGAGGTACTTTGTATAACACAAGTATATATAGTAATAAATGTTATTGTAATAAAAAAAATACTCTATGTTATAGTGTTTGAAATGTAGACATAAGGAAAATTTGTAAATTAGAGAACATAGCATGATGGAGTGGACCTTGAAGGAGATTCTGGAAGAATCCCGTAGGAAAAACAGTGACTCGTGCGTACAGCGGCTAATGAAATCCCATTTGGGTGACGCCCACTGCGAAGACCACCGAAAAAATGGAGCGATAGGTAGACCTCGTCATCCCAGGAGGCGTAGTTTTCTGTATCACAGATCAACAGACCTACTGAAAGAAAAATAAGAAGAAGAAGCATTGGTGATCCTTAAACATTGCGAAAGACGGTGTCCGACCCTACCAACTTTAACTGTTCACTTTGTGTCGCGTTGGGTATACAAAAGAGGCATTAGTATAATATAAGGAATATGAATAATATTACACCGAAGTTTATTAAATATGATTAGAGATTACGAGATTAAATCCTGCTAATAGTTGAATGACCATAGATAAAATGACTGAGAGAAGATGGCGGGAGCGGAGAAAGAGGAACAGCTGGATCTCATCATCGCAAGAGGTGTGGTTTTCAGCACCACAGATCGACAGATCAAACAAAAGAAAAAGGAGAAGATGTTTATATCTTCACCTGTCGTGTGAGATTTACTGGTACTCTCAAAACTCGAGTTCTAACACTGTTTGATTTACAAATCATCCTTTAACCAAATCATTATGAAACTACAAATTTGACGCCGATTCCATCTATAGTACCTAGAGATGCAACGAATATTACTTTCACGAATACGAATACGAATATCAAACCTACTATTCGGCGAATACGAACACGAATAATTCAACAACCAAACCGCAATTTGCATTGCGTTCAGTTATAAATAGTTTGTTTTTAATATTCGTGATGATAATCGGCGAATACGAATATTTGTTAAATATCTACTATTCGGCGAATACGAATATTCGTATTTGTTGCGTCACTAATCAATAGCATAGATTTTTCGATGTTTTTAAAAATATATTAAGTAGGTATTTACTTTCTTGTCATGTACGTGCATTATGTTTATTTTATCTGAAGTTCGAACGGTTTTGATGACACATTTGCGTAAGTAACACAGCGACAGACATAAATCTTCATTGGTATTTTTATCTAGCCTTAATCAACGCAGAATCAATGTGCATGTGGATAAGTAATTTCGATTGAAAATAAAAATATTAACATCACCCTTTAGCTTTCCAAATGTTTCAGTTTTACGCCGAAAAAACATCCCCGTTACGCCACTGAATTTATTAACCTCGCTAAATTATGTCGATAAATTTGATGCGATGTTAAAAATGTATAACGCACGATTCCGATCCAGGAAATTCGTGCTATTTCACAGTGGCGGCGGCGGCGGTGTATGCTGGCTTCCATAATTCGATTTTCGATAAAAGCAGATTGGATCTATTTTCGCATTTGAGGGGTAATTTTTATGCGAATATGTTGAAGAAATATAATATTTTTTCATTTTGTATGAAAGGCCGGATCTAGAAGATATTTTGAACAAATAACCATGAATGGATATAGACAAAAAACTTAATAAACTTCCTCCTGAGAGAAATCAATAAGCTGTATAGATAATTAAAAATCTATACCAAAAAGATATTAAACTCACCTTTGCACATGTATCTCGAAAACCGAGGCTCAAAAGTGTCCGCGAAAGACCTGGATAAACCAGATAATGGAGAAAGACCCTGTTAAAAGCTTCAGCAACTGAATAGCGTGCATGATAAGATGCGTAAAACTCTAACGAGACAAGAGTGATATGAAAAGTGTGGCATTCTATTTTATTCTTTCTGCCTACCCCGGCGGTAAAACGACGTGGAGGTAAAATAGTAATAATATAATAATAATAATTCTTTAGGATTCGGCGGGTAACAAAGGCTACATTTCCCCTCTCCTCCTTTACCCTTCACCTCCACCCGATATATTCTCGATGCAAATCTATACCGTTCGACCGATCGGACTCAAAATTTGAAAACTTATTCTTTAGGACTCTGCAGGTAACATAGGCTACATTTCCCCCCTCCTCTGTTACCCCTCCCAAAATTCATTCAATACAAATTCATTTTCAACTTAATCCTTAACCCGTGCAACGCCGGGTACGAACAGCTAGTAATTAATATAAATTTCATTCAAATGAATTTTGCGATCTTGTTTTTTTCTAAAAGGTAATCTTATTTCATTTTTTCTTCATGTGCAGTGGTCATATTCATGTTGGGTATTTTTTTTCCTTAAGAATCCAAAAGCGTCCATTAAAAATTTTATATATAAATATCATCATCATTATCATCCCCTTGTCCTCGTAGGGTCGGGGGCCCAAAGACTCGACAAGATATAAATATAAGTAAATTTAATTTAATAATTTATCTGAATGTCATCATTGTTAATTTTTCTAGCATGACATTGATTTTTGTGTATCGATTTCTTTTTAATATTATTCTCAGTGCTTTATATTGTAATATTGTTATTTTTTTAATTCTTCTTCATTTGCCAGAAACAGTAAACCTACTGCCGCAATGGATGGTGTGAGGGACTATTATTTCGTTATATATATTTTTGCAAGATTCAATTTTGATATATCTATGGATTCTTCCCAAATGTGAAATTACTTTTACCCACATCTGACACCATGTAAGGTTTAGGGTGTCTTTATTGAATAATAACACTTTAATATAATAAAATATATATAGACTTTTAATATAGACTTCACTAGATCTTCCATAGGTCGTTTGACAGTAGACAACAATAATCTTCTCTATGTCTCTCTGGCTTGCGTAGGGATGTGCCCAACACAATCTGTTAGTGATGTGACACTGAAATGTTGTTAAATGTAAGAAGGCCCTGTCTGAAATCAGCTCCCTGATTCGTCTGCCTTAAAAGCGATAGACGGCTCTTATCCGTACATCTGTCATACATGATTTGATGCATAAATATGCTTCCGAGTGACCGCATTTCCGCATCAATTCGTTCTTCGACAATTACACGCTTCGGTTCCATTCGGCATACAGAATGTTACCGTTAAAGTGTCTCATCCGGATATTTCTCAGAATAGTATTCTCTGTGATTTTTTTACTCGTTCTGTGGAATAAAATATTTCGCAGGAATGTTTTAGCCTTCATTTACGCGGGAAAGTCTAAAATATTTGCCTAACCTTTTACATGGGACACAACATAACCCCAAAAATCTTATTTATCGTATATGTAATAATACTCCTCTGGAAATAGGCGAAATCACTACAGTGCAGAAATATATGTTTGTCTCACCCATGCCGGTGTCACTTCGAGTCTCATGCGCATGTCCGAGAATTAGCGCCAATTTATATCCAATCAGCGCCGCCACATGGGATAAATGAGAGCCACGACGCTTGCGCACAACAGTTCAAGTGACAGCAATGAGATAAAAGTAGCATTTTCTGCCCCGCTTAGTCCGTGACAGCTCTATTTATGGACATTAGCAATATAGAAATATAACGTATATGTTATTTATAGAACTATTAATTAATTCTTCTTCTACCCCTTATCTTATTGGGTCAGGGACTATTTAATAATTATTAATGAAATTGAGCTGGTATTCTTTGTAGGTAATCCTCGTAAACATCCCAAAGAATACAACACATAAAGAAAACAAAATGATAATATGTAGTAAGACAGTCAAAGGCAGCAAAAATTATGTTTTTCCATAGACAATCGGGTATATTTTATACGACACGGTTACGTCATTTTGCTTGCACAGCTCCTGTCGGCTTATGAGTGATGAGACGTCAAAATACTAGTTTCTTATGTTGTTTGAAGGCGAAGCTGTGCATATGACTTTGTTTAGAGTGAGAAAGATGTTGCACGCCATCAGACTCACCGGCCACCCCGCCGCACATGGGTCCGGTGGCACATCGAGGCGAGACGATCGGTGTGCAGCGGTGTGTTGAGTGCCATAAAAGGTAGAGAATACGGGAGAGATAAGGTGGAGTGCCGCCAAAGGGGCTGGTTACCGCAATCTTGGCACAGGAAAACACAGACGAGTGAAAAATGAGCAGCGAGCCACAACCTTGCGTCGACGTGACCGACCAACGCAGCCTGACCGCTTTATTTATGAGGTGTGCGGGAGAGAGTGTGCCTCTCGAATAGGGCTATTTTCCCATCGAAAAGCTCATGAGAAGCGCAGTAACAACTGAGTTAGAATGGAGAGGGGATCCTTGATCACGATGCCCGGCTACAACAACAACAACAACAACAACAGTTTCTTATAAAATGACGACATGATTGGTAGAATCGCATTGTATAAGAAATGTAATTAAAAATATTGTGGTATATTTTCAAACCATTATAGGTACATCATTTAAACGCAAATTTGACTGGGGTCACTTTGTACCCCGCCGCGGCCCCCGATCCTATTTTCGATCTTCCGGTACCCGAAGGTTAAAAAGGATTACCAATAAAATAAACAGTATACACTCGGGTCCATTCTCTTTTTTTTATTTTTTGTTTTTTAAAGCTGCAACGTGAAGTCCAATAATTTCAGCGAAACACACAACAAAAACACCCAGTGACGTATTGTGATCTCATCAAGAATCGAATTTTCAGTCCACTTCTGGATGAAGGCCTTCTGAAGTGTCTCTCACTTCTACATATACACATATTTTTATTAAGGTGGCATCAAACTTATTAATAATATTGCGACGACAGTTAGACAATTTAAAAAAAAATGTAATAAAATTTGTATTTCGTAATAAATTTAATTTAATTTTTTTTTTTCATTTTCCGCTTACTGTTATCAGTCGGCAATTGTTGCAGAACTTACAGTGATCACAATAAGCTGATTCCACTACAGTTATAAATAATGCGTGTGATATCAGACACCGTAACCGGTTATTCCACAAGTTAACCATTTAACACAGGTTAAAACACGAAAATGGAGCAGTATGCTGTATTGTCACATCCAAGTTTTGTGCAATGATGACTCAAGAGCTGCATAAATGTACACATTAAATTAAATATCAGTCGGTCTGTCAGCTCTCCATGTAATATACAATAGACAGCACTATCCTTTGAAAGTTTCAGAGCTCTAGCTAGTCGGGAAGTCCCCATAACAAACAAACAGAAAGAGAGAATTTAATAAAAGCATTTAAAAAAGACGTATAGTCTGTAGAAATATTTTTATTGCATGTAATTTTCATTAAGATGATCCCTTTCGAAGACAACAGAATTAAGGAAAAATCGAATGCGGCGAATTTGCAGCCGAATGTAATACAACTTCACTAGGGAAATATTCGGTTCAGTAAGACAGTCATACAGATTGAACTAACTAATTAGATGCGAACAAACAAGCAAATTGTTGATTTAAAAAAGGAGCATCGACATGATGTTGCAAGCGGCGGATATCGCAATTAAAACTGTAGCCGTGTGTTACGGTATTATACCTTAATCCGTGTAATAACGGCTAGAATTTTACGTGGCCTTTTTATAAGATAAGGATTATTTCATTTGTATTTGCGCATATTTTTGCTCGTGTGCAGTGCACGAAGCTGGTACCAGATAATATAGACGTAAAACTTAGTTGATTCATTTGAAAAAATTCTATTCAAGTAGCAAAGTGCCAGTCGATTAAGGAATCATTTCATTCGAAATATGCTTGCATACAGTTTATGTTATTAAAAGTATGACCGACTGATGTTGCTATATTTGATATCAGCAATGTATCAAATGTGCGGATGATACAGTCATTCTGGCAGATAGTATGGAAGACTTACAAACACTCGTAAACAGAATTAATGAGGCTGGTGTGAGACTGAGTCTTAACATGAACGTGATTAAAACAAAGTTCATGGTGTTTAGTAGGCAAGATCACACGGGAGCACGCCTCACATTGAATGGGGCTGGTATAGAGAGAGTGACAAAGTTTAAATACCTTGGAAGTATCCTAGCGGAAGACCTCGACCCAGAAACCGAAGTTAAATGCAGAATTGAAGCATCGCGAGCTGCTTTTATTGACAGATATTCTGCGATGACAATCTTAACCTGAAACTTCGACAGCGACTGGTCAAATGTTATATATGGTCAGTCCTGCTGTACGGAGTGGAATCGTGGACCCTCAAAGTGAGTAGCATGAACCGGCTGGAGGCGTTCGAAATGTGGATACATCGGAGAATGCTCCGGATACCCTGGACGGATATGGTCAGCAACACAAGAGTTCTTCAAAGAGCTAGAGTGAATAGAGAGTTGCTGACAAATATCAAAATCCGAAAGGTATCGTATTTGGATCATGTGCTCAGAGGAGAGAAATATGAATTGCTCCACCTGATTCTTATGGGCAAGATAGAGGGTCGTAGAGGTGTTGGAAGGAGACAAATTTCCTGGCTCCGCAATATACGCGACTGGACGGGCATAAGAAGTGTTGGAGAGCTGTTTCGTGCTGCCCAGGACAGGGACGCTTTCTCTCGGATGATAGTCAACGTTGGGGGGACCTGACATGACACCAAAAGAAGAAGAAGAATGTATCAAAAGGGGCATATGTTAGGGGAAGACATGTAATTTATTCCGCAGTTCGCTTTGAACTTAGTCGATAAGTGCCGTTAAGTTTGCAATATTAAAACTTTATAACGTACGGCTGGAATCTCAGCCCTGAAAGTTCTGGCTATTTGGAAACGGCGCGGTGTTCAAGGACTTCCCTAATTTCGATTATCGGTAAAAACAAATTGGTCCATTCTCGAATCCCGGCGATAAATCGCCTTTCGAAAAGTTCTCAGTGTGACGCACTGACAGATGAGCTTGATTTATTCAAATTTGTGTTTTAAAAAATCGAACACAGAGGAAATTGTAAAAATGTTGTCACTAAATAAGAACATTAGTGATTTTTCTTCTAGATTTGCCTGTTGCATTTTATTTTTTTATGTACACAATGAAGAAGTTTACTCTTTTTTTTTCAATGAATGGAAATGTAAATATTAGTAAAATTGAACAAAATTAAGATATCTCAGAAACTAACATTTTTAGTTTAAATTTTGTTCCGTCCGATGGAGTCGTATGACGTCATCTCTCGTATACCTCTTTCCATTTAAGAAAGACTGTCGAATTAGTATGAGCAAGCCGTGCGTACGACTCACATTGTTTCGCTGTGTTGGTGTTTACGAGTATGAACACCGACACAACGGAACAATATGCTTCGTACGCACGGCTTCCACATACTAACTCGATTGTCTTTCTTAAATGGAAAGAGGTCTACCCGGTGTACATCACGGCTGGCGCTCCAGCGCCCGGCCTGAAAAACGTCTAAAGAAATTATATATCGTAAAAATATTTTGCTACCGCCGGGATACGAACCCGGAACGTTTCTTAACCGAGGAACATTTAGACATTTAAGATCATGAAAAATTTGAGAGTTGTATAAATATTCAACTCAATCACCAAAAAATAGTTTCCGAAAGGTCTGGAATAGTCTGGAAGGCGATAGAACACTAGAGAAGATTCGAGAAAGAATGTTCTCTATATAAACGGCGACGGCATCGCGCTAACAAGACAGTCGAGTTTGACAGCGGGTGAAGACGAAGATGAAGAAGATCAATAATAAGACAAATATACAAACGTGCGATCAAAGTGTACCCATAGACAGGAGGAACGCTCTAGTGCGAAATGAGTTTAATAAAAGTTTGGACCCGCCGCGGCGAATCGGAGACAATATTTATTTATTTATTTTATTCAGGTATATATATACGGCTCTAAAGCCTTTTACTTTATAATTTGTACAAAGTTGCTAAACAATAGACAATAGAAATAATATATAAAAAAAATATAAACGTGAACATAAATTATTTAGAAACATAATCAAGAACAACATAAATGTAGAATTAAAGGATACAATAAAACAATAACAGTAATTCGATGAAATAAGAAATATAAATAATAATTTTACACAATATATATATCAATGAAATTAAATTGTAAAATCGTAATTTTATATGATAGGCGATTCAATAGGCAATATAATAAATTATAGAAGAATAAATAAAACAGTAAATATTAATTCAATAATAACAATATAGAGTAAAAATATTTTTTATAAATAATAATTATGTATATCAAAAGGCGAGTTAACAGAAATATATGTATTTATGCGCGTATATATTATATTTCTGCATTAATATCTATTTCGGCATATTCATTGCCTAGATGTTGAATTCTAGATATTGGCGAATTCCTTTGTGCTATGGTCGCAGTATTCAGTTTTTTTTGTTTTTTTTTTTAGTTTCAGTTTCCTCGCTAGGTACATAAAAATACCTGTTCTGAGGTAAGTAGCCATTCCATTCATTGAGACGCCATTTAAATATTTAATTTCATGGTTACGTAATTAGAAGAATAAAAGAAAAATAATGTAAAGTAATTTAGAGTAAAAAGTAAATAAGAAATAAGAAATAAGAAATAAGAAATAAGAAATAAGAAATAAGAAATAAGAAATAAGAAATAAGAAATAAGAAATAAGAAATGAGAAATGAGAAATGAGAAATAAGAAATAAGAAATGAGAAATGAGAAATGAGAAATGAAATGAGAAATGAGAATGAGAAATGAGAATGAGAAATGAGAAATGAGAAATGAGAAATGAGAAATGAGAAATGAGAAATGAGATGAGAAATGAGAAATGAGAAATGAGAAATGAGAAATAAGAAATGAAATGAGAAATGAAATGAAATGAAATGAGAAATGAGAAATGAGAAATGAGAAATGAGAAATGAGAAATGAGAAATGAGAAATGAGAAATGAGAAATGAGAAATGAGAAATGAGAAATGAGAAATGAGAAATGAGAAATGAGAAATGAGAAATGAGAAATGAGAAATGAGAAATGAGAAATGAGAAATGAGAAATGAGAAATGAGAAATGAGAAATGAGAAATGAGAAATGAGAAATGAGAAATGAGAAATGAGAAATGAGAAATGAGAAATGAGAAATAAGAAATAAGAAATAAAGTAAATAAGAATAAAAATATAAGTAAAGTGAGTAAAAAGTATAAAGTGAGTAAAAAGTATATACGTATATGAACAAACAAAAGTGTAAATAAGTAAATTAAAGTAAATTAATTCCAAGGTTGATAATATAAGAACAAAGTATAGAGTAAATGTTCAGTAAATACAGTATTGTTACAGTAGTACGGTTGCACTGTTCTGGTAATTCCTAGCGGGTACCTACATGACATATGTAGTCTTATATAAAGTATCTTATATACAAGTAAAAATATATATATGCAATAAAAATCATACATCTGTTCATTTAAAAAGATTCAGGTTCGAACCCGATGTTAGCAAAAAATTTTCGATTGGGAGATTTTTCTGGAAATTTTTCTAAATGAATGATTTGATTATATTATGAGACGACCGACATCAGAGTTTGCATTTTTCCAATATTTCTGACTTTTTTCCTGTAAAACGTTTGACCATCATTACTGTAACTTATAAGGAATATTAAAAATTGATTTCTTTAGTTACAAGTCAATTAAAATGACAAAAACCTTACAAAAAAAATCTGCGAGGTTTTAATCATTTTATTCGAATTAAAGCGAATGAGTTTATAATATTCCGTATTAGTTAGAGCCGGTTGCATCCACTTGGTTTATAGTAATCTTTCGTGTAAACCATCGATTTTTGAATTTTCTACCAATCAAATAATCCTATGGTTTCGATGGAAATCTATGTTTTTTACAAAAGATTACTATAATCAAAGTTGATGCAACCGGCCCCAACATTGACCAACATTTTACAGAAAATAAGTCTGGAATATTGAAAAAATGCAAACTTTGTTGTCGCTTACTGCCTTAACTATTGACATTTCACACAAAAATGTAGAAAACATTTTCTATTCACAATTAAAATAAGAAGACTTCCCCGAAGTTTATGCCACTAGCTACATGACAGTCTGTATGTTACTTCAGGGATGTGCGTACGCACGATGTATTACGGAATCGTTTAAATTTCTCCTACTCTCTCATATTTTATCTATGGTATTGTTAACTGTCAAAATGACAGTTAACAATACCATTTCGATAATCGCTTAGAAATAGTTAAAATGTAACAAGCGGAAAATATCAAATATAATTATGTCTGTCCGTAACTTCCTGCAACGTCCGTACCTAATTTCATTCGAATTCACGGCTAAAAAACGAAACGTAAAAAACGAACGGTAAAAGAAAAAAAAATTAGGTTAAAAGTAGGGCACGAACCTCGGCCGCGCAAACGCCAGCGCGGAACGCTATCAATGTTGCCACCACCGCATATCCGCGACCCATCAAAAATATACTACATATTTACTAGGGCTTACTTAGCAAAGATGCGAATCATGCTCCGTGATTTTTCACGGGTATACGGCCAGTTTTTTTATATATAATAGCTTAACAATGATATTCCATCGGTATAATATGCATTTAGGAAAAAACTTAATGATTCTCAGGTTTTCACGGCCTTTTTCGTTTCGGATCCCATTGCAGGGCCCATCATCATATCAGCACTGATGATGGGATCCGAAGCGTCGGCCATAGAGGCCAGATATATACAGCAGAATATCCCAGAAAACTGCACAAGGAACTGAATGGTGCTCAACTCAAAACTGAGATATGCTAAGTATTGTAAAAAAATACATACTTAGCAAACGTCTAGGCTGCTTAAACTTTAATATTTGTATATAAAGAATATGAAATTTCATCATCATCACAAAACATATATACTAGGGCAGCGAAATGCACTTTAATTTATTGTATTAAATTATATTTTCAATGTTAAAACTAACTAGCAAAAGCATCTTCAAGTTTGTGTTTTCTGGGGTATTATGCCGTGTTGTTACGACCTTTCGGGCCGACGTTATGGATCCCATTGCAGGGTCCATCATCATGGTCGATGTGTTGTCATGAGTGTTGGTGTTGTGATTAAGTATCGGCTTGAAATACCGTGTCGAAAGCAGCTACTTAACCACAACACCAACATTCACAACAACACATCAGCCCTGATGATGGACCCTGCAATGGGATCCGAAACGTCGGCCCGAAAGGCCGTAACAACACGGCACAATACCCCAGAAAACACAAACTCGAAGATTCTGAGTGGCCGTGAAAACCATTTTTACAAAAGAACAGAACATTTTTAGCAAAATAGTAGCTTGTTGGTCTTGTGTTTAGGACTCTCGCCTCGTGATACAAAGGTCGCAGGTTCGAATCTCACTCCAGACAAGCAAGTTAGTCCTACTTTCATAGCACAAGCGTTTAGCTTAATTTGAAAATAGTAAGAATATTGATGTGACACGAATTCCGCGTTCGCATCTCTATTTAAAAAAAGCATATTCAATTTAAGTTGATTATTTCGGGCATATTTATAAATGAGGAAAAGTAATTCTCCGACTGCATGGGCCCAACAACAAATTGTAAACTAATGCAATAGATAAAAAAAGTGCGCATCATCCCTTAAACTAACTAAGTACTCACAACTACTTTCTCCGGATCACGCGTGCCGGCAACTTTGTAAACATGACGCACAACGCCACGAACCGACTACGTCTACGGTCCAGAGTCACTTTGAGTCCGCGGGCGTCTGTCACCCCGGGCGGGACAGATGGCGCCAGGGCGGGAGCGCTGACAGATGGCGTCTTGCCGCGGCGCCGCCCGCCGGACCACTGGCAGTGCAGCATCTCCGCCCGCCGCCCCCCGCTCCCCGCCCATCGCAGGGCGGACGCGGCGGAGCTCCCGTCGCCGAAACTTTACATTTTTATCTCGGCGCCCGAGTCCGAATTCGGCAAGCATCGGAGTAAGTGTTGCCGTAGGTACCTCCTTGCTTTATTGCCGGGGCAGTGACGGACCTAGGCCAAGTGCCACTCATAGGCAGAGTTTAAAAAATAACCCATTAAAACTATGTTTTTATTACACTCCCTTTCTCATTTACTAGTTAAAACTTTTTTTTTTCGCCTAACCTACGCGTTGGGCTTCGGTCGGGCGATGCTACCGAAAGGGAGCAATAAAAAATTTCCAAAAATTAAAAAAATAATCAAAATAAAGTTTGAAATATTTTCGTACAACTTAATAAGTTGTATGAAAAAAATCGTGTAATTTCGTTTTAGCCTTGAATTAGAAAGAAATTATTATATTATATTTAGATTATTGGAACACTAATTTCAAGAGCATTCGTGGTCTCGCATTTTCGCTATACGCTTTTGCTACATGTCCCGCTACATGCTTTCGCTACATGCCCTTCTACACGCATTCCCGCTATTGTGCAATTTCCGTTACACTAAAAAATTTACCCTAAATAAGCCAAAAGAAGATAACTTCAAATTATATATTCAAAATGAAGAAAACTCCCTCGAAGTTTTGCTACTAGCTATGAGATACAAAAATCATCTGTAAAAGTCTTATACAGGGTTATTTGGAAAACATTAATAACCTCGCAGTACTATATTCCTGCCTTGATTATGTGTCGAAAATGTTCAAGCTATTATGACCTAATATCAATAGTTAAGGAGATATTCGACATCAAAGTTAGCATTTTTTTTCAATATTTCTGACTAATTTTTTGTAAAACGTTGGACTATCGTTGCAGTAACTCATATCGATTACGAAAAATTCATTCGTTTCCATACAAGTTAAATAAAATGATAAAAACTCTGAAAAAAAGCCAATAGGAATGTTTTCCAATTGGAAGCTTTTTAATTTTTTTATTTGACTTGTATTAAAGGGAATGAATTTTTCATATTCGATATAGGTTACTGCAATGATAGTCCAACGTTTCACAAAAAATGAGTCAGAAATATCGAAAAAAAGTGCTAAATTTGATGTCGCATATCTCCTTAACTATTGATATTATAGATCATAATAGCTTGAACATTTTCGACTCATAATCAAGGCAGGAATATAGTACTGCGAGGTTATTAATGTTTTCCAAGTAACCCTGTATAGAATATTTGTGGGGTATAAAAGCAAAGGCAGCAATATAAAAAAAAATTGTATGCAATACTCTAGGATTACTAATTTATAAAGTACTGAATTCGAGATTTTATAGGAAACATAGTCTTTAAATTAGCAATCCACGGTGACTGCATTACACACTTTTTTTTTTCATTTTTGGATTTTGCTGCCTTTGCTTTTACAAGACAGAAGTTTTAAAAGACAACTGCCGTACAAGTATTGAGCATGAAGAGTGAAAAAACAAATAAATCTACATCTAACACCTTCCTCCTTATCTTTCCTGCTCAAATTAGTGAAATAGAGATATTTCACTAATTTAAACATTATTATTAATATTTAAAGCATTAACGTTGTAGTTAGACATTATAACAGAATGTTAGTTAACTTTGTAAAAACCACTACCAGATTTAAAGTCTACCGGTTTCGAGACGTACCCGTCTCTTCGTCAGGACCAGCACTACACAACTTTATTCACAACACTATATTCCTGCATGTTCAGTAGGCTAATCAGTGCATGTTTGTCTCTGACAAGATTAACACGCATGTGATCAATATTGGTGAAAATTTAACAACAACAAATAATTGTTTGATTTCTTTTTGTCTCACTGCAAATAGTATTTTTTTATCGTAGCTGACATCCAGCATATAAATATTATTTAAGATTGAATTAAAAAATAATTATCCTTGAATTCGCTTTGCTCAGTGGTTTTTCCACTAATAATAATAATAATGCAGTAATAAATTGTATATTGCGCATATTCACGGAAATATTCAAAATTTAACTGGTTCGGTAGACCTGATAATATTATTATTATTATTGATAATGGGCAGGCAGCTTAAGCTGATAGGCCCATATCACTGTCTCTCTTTTGAATATCCAGCCTATTCTTAAATTGGTTGACACTGGCTGCAGACACAACGCCCTCGGGCAAACTGTTCCACATATTGACCACTCTATTGCTTAATGCATGCTTTCTTGGGTTACACGAGAACCGAGACTTGTTCAACTTCAGGTGATGTCCTCGAAGGCCCACATTAGTGTTAAATGCAAACATATCTGTCATATGTTCTGATATAATTTTTAAAACACTAAGATTTTTGCGCGCGTGTGTCTCAGCGTGTGTGGGTCCTTTATGAGATTTGATAATGTGTATACACCGCTTTACAGCGCTCTTCGTGCTCGGGGATTACCGGCCATTCGGGACGTAGCGCGAGCTCTGACTCGAGATGTCGCTATAATCGCTTTTTTGTAATCTATCACTCGTTGCCTCGAGTGACTCCAGCCCTCGACAACGAAGCGTCTCAGAGAGTGCGGCGTGCTGCAGGCAGACCTAATCTCCATTTTGCTGGTCGTGGGATTACGTTGACACGACCAATTAATCATAAATTAAAATAAATATTTCTCTGTGCAACAATGTCCGTCAGTAACACTACCAGACGGCACAAATAATGATGAGGCGTATAAATTGAGGTGCAAACTAAAGTATAATTCTCTAGGTCCAATAATATACAGGGTGTACCAGAGCTAGCAGCAGAAACTTGGCAGATAGATTCCTGACTATGTTATGAGTCTAAAATGTTCAAGCAACGATGACCTAATATCAATAGTTATGGAGATATGCAATATCAAAATTTGCATTTTTTTTCAATATTTCTGACTTATTTTTTGCAAAAAGTTGAACTATCATTACAGTAACTTATATCGATTATGAAAAATTCATTTGCTTCAATATAACTTAAATCAAATGATAAAAACCTTGTAAAAAATAACTTTTTTCAATTTTTGCAAGGTTTTTATCATTTTATTCGACTTGTATTAAGGCGAATGAATTTTTCATAATTGACATAAGTTACCATAATGATAGTTCAACTTTTTGCAAAAAATAAGTAAGAAATAGGTATTGAAATAAAAATTCAAACTTTGACATTGCATATCTCCATAACTATTGATATTAGGTCATGGTTGCTTGAACATTTTAGACTCATAACATAGTCAGGAATCTACCTGCCAAGTTTCTGCTGCTAGCTCTGGTACACCCTGTATAATAATAATAATAATGAGGCGTAAGAAGTAAAAAGCATAATTCCCTATTTAATAATTTCCATCACATTAGTACTTTAGATAGAGCTGCTCTTTAGATCACAGCCCTAACTGGCGGCCGAAATTTATAATAAAAGTAATTAATTTTTTAAGAGTTATAGCTGGTTAGTTATAGAGTTACACATTTTTCTCCCAACTCAAAAAGAAATATTTTGAGTTTGGTTAAAAAGCATTCAAGTTTTATTTAGTGTGATACGAACAACGGTGTTCCGCATCCGAAATTATAGTGCTAGAGTCGAACTACTTTGGTTTATAATGATTAGTTGAAATGTACTTTTTAATGGTTTTCAAAATGTAAGAAAAAAACATATTGTTTACTCATTAAACCACTCGAATTTTGAAAATGGCATAACGTCTCATCGACAATTGAATAAGTTATATGTATATTTAAGCCAGTTAATTAATTTAATTTAACGTGATTGAGAGGTTCGGTTTGGTGATATTATTAATACCATGATTATAAATGTGTGAATTATATATTTATTTAGATAAAAAGAATATCTCTGCACAGTAATGAACAGTACTGAACCCGAAAAGCTTCAATGCGCGATTTGTTCCGATGTGGATTTTATCAACACAACATTTTTTTTCCATTGCAGGGTTCCATCATCACCTGCAATGATATCCGAAACGTTAGCCACAAAGGCCGTAAAAACACTGCAGAATATCCCAGAAAACTCAAAACAAAAGATTCTGAACGGCCGTGAAAACCCAAGAACATTTTTTTTTAATTAGACAAAATACTATACGTACAGTGACCTGTTCATCGTAATTGGTGCTTCAAGGTCCTTGTTTCGATCCTTGAAATATTTTCCTCTTCCAGAACCCTCAAGTTAATCCTACACTCCGATATTCCTACATTATTGTACATACAGGCCGGCAAACTTCTTGAAATTTTTTGGCGTAGTGGGGGAATGCGCAGAAGACAAAATTTGGGTCTCGTTGATGGAATGGTACATGCGCAAACTTCCCCCCACTACGCCGTAAAATTTCAAAATGTTTGCTGGCTACTGTACCTCAAATCTTCTCAAACATCTGTTGTGATTTATGATATTTCTTGTGATTTGTGTTGCGGCTATTTAACTCCCACGACATATAGTTATATAGTATTACAGTAGCCGGCAAACATCTTGAAATTTTACGGCGTAGTGGGGGGAAGTTTGCGCATGTACCATTCCACCAAAGAGACCCAAATTTTGTCTTCTGCGCATTCCCCCACTATGCCAAAAAATTTCAAGAAGTTTGCCGGCAACTGTATCAACTCATTTCGAAAAACTTAAATTTACGTGATCAATTTATTTTTGTCATAAACATGCAAGTTTATGACAAGTTTCGTATTTATATCCTGACGTGTCTGCTCATTTTTTTCCAACAGGCCAAAGCGGTTTACGGAGAATTATTAAAGACTATTTTCGCAAGTATGAAGTAAGGTTACAAAACAAACACTGATTACCCAGGTATTACTTATTGAAGTAGAATAATGCACTCGATCCTCCGGACTGTAATGATTATATCTTATTTTATTACCCTAGAATAAGGCGTCACTATAGATAAAGTGTCTGCGCCTGGAAGAATATTATTATACCTTTCCATTTCATGTATTAATATATGTTTTTTACATAGTTCGTAAAAGTGTTCAATGTACTAGAACTGATTCATTCGTTGTACCTAGTAGATTAAGCGGTCCAGCCATATGTAGAGTTCTCAGAATATTCAGAATAACTCTAAAATATAATAATGAGTGAAAATTGTACCATTTGTAAGCCGATTATTCTCGACTTTAGCTTTAATTAGGGATAAGATTGTTTGGACTGCTCGTCGTTTAGTCACCCGTGCGTGGGCTGCGTTGGTCGTTGGTTGGTTTCCGGTTTGTCTCGTCTTCCGCCCTCATTCCTCGTCCTCAATCCTCATCGGTCGGACTGGGAGCTGGCGCTACTTCCTCGCTGGTGCTGGATGCCGGTATAATACGACTGGAACTGTTTTCGTATCGGCGTCGAGTAATTGATAATATTGCATAATTTGAGCTGGTAGCTTGCAAGACCGCGTTCGTCGAGGAGCAAGACGCAGGAGTTGAAATAAGGTATACGCATTTTTGTATATTCAGTCATCACTAACACTTTAATGTCTTTGCATCCCTCTGAAAGAAAGGAAATTCCTTGCCAGTGATAGGGCCCGATTCTGAAGACAGCAATGTCTGGATCTTTATGCTATATCTGGATCTTGACAGCTATTCATATAACATTGTGACGCCGTCAAATAGGACGTTTTAAGTTTGACAGATTTGGAATTAATGAATTCAACCAATGAGAATGCTCTAAAACGTAAACAAACGTTAAGTTATTCGCAACAGATGGAAGGGATGTGCACACTCCTATGAATCGATATTTTTTTATTTTTTATTTATTAAGTTCTCTTAAAACTTATAGTACCTACTTTAATCGGTCGGACGGGTAGACCTCTTTCCATTTAAGAAAGACAATCGAATTAGTATGTGTTAGCCGTGTGTATGATGCGAATTGTTTCATTGTGTTGGTGTGTTTATACCCGTAAACGCCAACGCAATGAAACAACGTGCGTCGTACGCATGGCTTACACATACTAATTCGATTTTCTTTCTTAAATGGAAAGAGGTCTAGTCAACACAAATGTGTTCCAAAATTATAATAATTTCAAAATTACATCGAAATTTAATTTTAACGTTGTGTATTTTGGGATTAGGTTTATAAAAAAAAAAATTCTTGCATCGCATGCTCAAAATACAAGTTAATTCCTTAAAATTATGAATTTTCGTCAGTGTGCTGAGTTTAAATATAATTATATGTCACTTAAATATATATATTTCTTAATTTTTCTAACATCTCTTTGTGATTTCTTTATATTTTATTAAAATCAAAAATCGTGGTACAATATGAGATCCAGTATCATTTTTGTACAAAATGATTGCACAAGATTTTGTACAAAAGCACTTGTGTATAATTAAATATAAATCAGAATCAAATTCGTTTTAATAAAATAATCATTTTCGTGATTTTGGTAGTTTAGTGTAAGTTTCGGTACGTTACCTTCGCCGCGCGAATATATAATATATGTATGTTTATACTTGAAATACGAACGTTTTATCACAGTATACCCAGAACAGTAGTTTATCTCCGACCTGTCGGCGAGTTATTAGCCTACTCTTGCATTGACGCTAGGGTTGTCACTTTATTTTTACTTCCTTTCTTTTAACTCGTAGCGTCTGAGATTCCAACGCATAAGGTAGACACGAAACCCGAAAATTTCTCTAATTAGTATACCTAGTTTCTGCACTTAAATTGCAAGAACGCTGATTATCATCAACGTAGATTTTTAAAAACTCTCAGTCTTTGTAATAATCAACAATCCTTTTTAGTAAAGCACCACAAACGTAAAAAAGGCATTTTTTTCAGGAAGCGCATTTTTTCTCTTAAGCGGCGGCTGTGAGCGCGAATGGCACCGAAGGCACGGCCCTTACTGCCGCCATCTTGTGCCCCCATATTCTATGTCAATGTGTGCGGCACAGTGCGTGCGTACACGGCGCCGAGCACGCACGCACTCATTTTAATGGGTAGCGGCCGTTTGTATGAAGACGTATTACTGTTCTTAGTATACTGTGGTTTTATGCTATCTATAGTACGTATTATGTAGTATAAAACTTCGTATTTCAAGTATAAATATACAACGCGGTATATTGGGTCACGAGTCCAATTTTTACTTATTATTATAATCTAAAATCTTTTTTATGTCCCAAATGCAGAAAAGTTCCTACCACAAAAATGACGGAACGCGAAACTAGCAAAACCGATTTATCGGTGACATCCCTTAACTCTGTACCCATAGGTAGGTACATATATATATATATATATATATATGTCAAATGTCAAACATAGGCGCAAATGATATTTAAAATTACGACAAAGGTTTGTAATTGAAATTGTCAGTAGGTAAAAACTTACACGCGTTTTCTTCATATTGACCGAAGCGTTATTACAATATTTTGACCTAATGATATCAATTTCAGGAATTTTAAGTCTCAATATTTATAATTCTGCTACTTCCAAGGAGCGTGATCAGTTTTGTTTGTGGTTTTGTTCCAACTTCTCTTTTGATGAAGCAAGATTTGTTCTGCATTTTTAATTTTTTTAGACGCGTTTCGTCTTATAAGGGCATTACCAATCAATCAATATCTTATGAGATTGACAATGCCCTCATAAGGCGAAACGCGTCTCAAAAATTAAAAATGTAGAACTAAAAGAACAAGTGTTTTTCTTTCTATATCATCCCATGATAGCCAAAACATGACTGACAAAAACAAAATTTTACAGAAGATTTTTTCTTCTCATTTTTTAAGGAATATACTTTAGGAACAAAATTTTATATAGAGTATTTATTTTATTAATGTCTTTCGCTTATCATTATAAAAATCGATTAATTATTACTGCTTTGCTGTAGTTTTTTGTATTTCTGAACGATTCTAAGAAGCAATTTACAAAAACTAATGAATGGTAATACCTACAATGAAGAGGATAGCTATACAGTTAGATGTAAATGAGATAGAGCACATTAATGATATTAATTCATGGTAACAATTAAGTTTTTATAAGAAAACTATTGAAAATAAATGCTACATAATTTTGTATTTCTGCACGATTCTAAGAAACAATTTTGTTCAAACACTAAGGAAAGGTAATACATGCAATGAAGAGGAAAGCTATACAATTTGTTGCAAATGAAATAGAGACAAAATTATTAATATTAATTCTTGGAAACAATTAAGTTCCACACTAATGATATTCTAAAAATGCGGGAATTCCCACATTACAATCCCTCCCAAAGAATAAATAAAAAAACTAATTATAATGATAAGAATATTTGACATAATAATATTCAATTAATTATCTATTGTCAAGTATGTTCTCTTTACAATAAAACGCTGTAAGATAAATAAATGCATAGGTATACTTTATTTGATCTACGCACAAATGAATTTTAAAGTTTTTGGTAACATACACCAAATGCACAGTGCTATACTTGTGCATCATCCTCATTTGATTTGCTAAAACATCAGCTGCTTTAGGATCATGGAACAGTGTCAAGTATTCATGACGAAATCTTCTGGGAATTATGCCATTTTCACATAGTTAACGCAGGTCATTATATTTTGCTTTCGATATTTTAAATAGTTCTTTGTACAGTTGTACCAGTAAAGAATTGATTACTGAAGAACTTCGGTGGGATCTAATAATATTTTATGTGTCAATAATATCTATCTATCAAAACAGCCTTATTTTTTACTTTAAGTTCAATATTAGGACAATTTTGTTTAAATGATGCACTTCTAAGCTCATTAAATTTTATTTTATGCTTTGCCGACAAGTAAGGCAGTGAAAAGGATTTCCAACCACGTCATGTGTCATCATTGTTATTTGTTATGTGTCTGTTATACAGGGAGCTGGTCCACCATACTTTATAGGCAGATTCCCGAATAAATTATGAGTCGAAAATGTTCAAATTATAAACAATAAATAGTGTTCTAATATCAATAGTTAGAGATCAATGACTTTCAAAACGATGATGAAAATTGTATTTTTTTCAATATCTATGACTTAACTTCTGTTAAACGTAGGACTATCATTAGACAGTATAGGTAGTGTGACAAATATCAAAAATTTATTCGCTTTAATACAAGTCAAATAAAATGTTTAAAACCCTGCACAAATTTGAAAAATACTTTTATCATTTTATTTGAATTATATTAAATATTATGATTTTTTAATATTCAATATAATTTAATTTAATTTTTTTTACACAATTCAGAAATATTGAAAAATAAACGCAAACTTTGGAGACATTTATTTCATTCAATAAGTATGTTTAATATCATTGTTCATAATTACATAAAATACTACCCTCAAATAAAAAATAAGGTAAGAATCTCTGCTATTGCAGTTCAATTGTTCTTAGGATCATAAGTTAAAATTAAGAATAAGTTAAACAAAACTAAAATATCAACAGTCTCTAATGAATATACATAAATTATTAATACCTATGTATACAGGTATTAATAATTTAATGTATAAAATAAATACATTTTCCAAAAAGAACCGTAAAGAAAACTGACAAAAATGCTGAATGTATTGAATATATTTAGAATAATTATTCTTAAACAAGGCGGAGTTATTAAATGTACAAAGTCAAAATAATATATAATAAACTAAAACAACAATAAACAAACAAAATTTATAAATATAAAAATGGTAAACAAAGCATTATTTTTTTATTATCACTGTACAACATTATTCCAGACTTGTCGACCCCATCTTGGTAAGCTTTTTATATGTGCATTAAACGGAAGATTTTTTACTAAAACTGAAAACTGCAACATCACCTGAAATCAAAATAAAAATATTGTAACATTATATAGAAAGTCTTCAGTTTTCCATTAAATGAATAAAATAAATCAAAAGTTACCATTAGTTGTGCTGCCATTGCAACATTTCACATATGCATATATTGTATAGAACTACACATGAGTATACAGTTTATCCAGCAACGGTCCGACTGTAATGCAAAATTGAATGCTTCAGAATGCACCGAAATGTTGACTTAAAAAGTTCAATACATCGCTTCACAACATTTCTGATTTTGTTGTGTGCTTTTGTATACCTAGATTCAGTGTATTCTTTCCTGGATTTTATGAAAGCATAAGAAGCCAGGACTCTGATGGATACCCACAATCACCTGAAAGTTCAACAATATTTTATGTTATAAATTGCATAAGGCTATTGGAAAACTATGAAAAATCAAACATTTATAAGCATTAATAAAATAATGTAGGTATGCTTAACCAAATAATTTTCAACGTGGCAATTGATCCGCATATATTATAATGAATATGTTAGTAAGATATGAGAAACACAAATTTGCTACGCACTTTTATGAACGGAGATTATTTTGACACTTCTTAATTACGCATTGCAGTACTTTCAGAGAGTATTTCTCAACTCACGTGTGATTCGAAGCAAGTTTTGCAACTCATCCAAATGTTTGTTTTACTATTAACGCAATGGATTGGGATTTTCTACTCAATGTTCGGTAGATTTTTAGATACTCCACTATATGAAAATCTAACCTCATTTTTTCAAAATTCGTCCAGAGCGGATTTTGTAATTATATGGCTCAAATACACTGTATTAAAAGATGATATAAGAAAGATTGTTTCTTACAAACGTATTAATTTCTTCATCCACAGCGTCCAGATGAAAAATCATGGCTAAACTTGTCCGCGTTACGGCGTATTCACAGAATATAGACCAAAAGGCGTATTCAAATCTTCCCATCTTGACATTTGACAGATAACAATTTACATCTTTCTCCCTCCCTCTATATCTATCTCACGTAGAAACTTACAGAAACAAACACCGACGTAAAGCTATGTCTCGTTTATTTTTAATTTTTATTATCGTCTATTAAGTGTTGGGATAAAGATCTTAAAGATCTAGACATTGCTATTTTCAGAATACGGATGATATCCTATGTCCTCAACAAGAGATTTAATATCTCACCTAATTCTTCCCATCCGCGAGGCCGCCTTCTCGTAAAATGCAGACCGTGTTAGACCAAAATGTGATGCGGAAAAATAGCGATAAGCTAAACCTATTTCAGCTATGATTTAGATTTGTGATTGGTTATGACGATGATTGGTAGCTGAATATTCGTAATTTCGCGAGCAATCGCCAAGCGTCGTTAAAATCGAATACCAGTTACCTACCTAGTGATTAGGGAATGCAATCCCGATCCCGTGAAATCGGGATCCCGCGAGATCTCGAGGCATTTTACGAGATCAATCCCAAACCGAAAAATCGGACGAGATTATCGGGATTGATTAGCATTTTTTTATGTTTTGTATGTTTAATTGTATATGTTTATAGAGCTTTTAGTAAGTACTTAAAACTTATGTTCGTGTCACATTCAAATAATGAAAATAGCTTTGAATAATATTTGTTGTATTTTATCAACCTAACTTAGTAATAAAAGCTACTACTAGTTAGTAGTTTTTACTCTACTACATTGACTGATTGATGCTTGATTGATTGCCTACAAAAACATTAATGCAATGATTAATAAGGAACATTTTGTTATAATTGCTGAAAAAAAATGCAAGGCGTTGCGTTTTTGCGTTTATCAGCTCTATAAACAAAAAAAAAAAAAAGAAGTATTCGGGGTCCCGATCCGTAGGGATCCCGCGGGATTAGAAATTCTAATCTCGAGGGATCCCGAAAGGGCAATCCCGACTCGGGATTGCATTCCCTACTAGTGATGGTTAAACCGTTATTTTAACCTATTATTTTCGGTAGTTATTTGGGATTTTTATCTAATTGTGTTGATGGTTGATAACTAAGATATAATTACTGTCTAGTACTGATGGTTTCCCGTTGAATTGCAGTAAATCAGTTGCCAAGTATCAACGCAATCAGATACAAATCTTAAATAAAGGTTAGTGTGTTACCGGTTCAAATACCATCACTATACTGTATTCACGGAGTCGAGCTAGCAAAGCGCTTTCTCTGTCATACAATTGCATATAAACGATAAGAACAAAATAGTTCCTCACAAGGTCATGTGGGCGCCACTTAGTAGTTGGAGTATAAGGCGCATTCACATTGAGCTTTATAATTTTCATCAATTTTACTTCCAAGAATTAACTGTGAATAAAATGCAAATTGATTAACGATAGGTTTAGAAAAAGAAAATAGTAAGGTTTAATTAATTAATTTTATTATTTAAATATGATAACAAAGTTGTTCATTCAGTCTAACCTATAACATACAATTTTTTTTTATATATATAAAAATGATTTATTTACCATACGAAGTATCAATGTTGCTGTTGTCTCTTCCTGCATTTATTATTAAGCTTTCCGAGATTACGACTATGTATTTCGATCTCAATAGCAGCCACTGAGCATATCTGAATGGTACGCGTTGCACGAACAAACTAAAATTACTCGTAATGTAAACGCTGCTTCAGCGTCTTATTTTTGACCAATCACTTACTTGCACATTTTCTCAGTACTAGCTCGACTTCAGAGTGTAATACCAATCACAGTGACAATAAAGAACTTCTATACATTGAGTACTTACACGCATTGGTAGAGTTTAACACTGACTGCCGAATGACTTTCTTCGATGACATGATGCTAAAAATGTAGCCAATATTTAAAATTCTTAAAATGATGATGATTCATTGTCATTTACCTCCATAAACCAATGAGTTCTCTCCGCGGTCAGCTCTGCCATAAACACGACACTTTTTCAATGACAAATTTAATATATTGTGTTTACACTTGCCCAAAAATATATCTGGTCAATATTATTTAACAAAAATTATTACTATCACATGTCTTATCATGTTCAGATATTTTACAGTTGTCTGTACATGTATAAATTTCATCTGTTGGGTTATTTTTTTCGTAAATGGTTAATAAATAATAAAAAAGAAAAAAACCTAGTTGGTCAGGGTAGGGTAGGGTGATTTCGTCAGTGTTCCGGCCACCTTCAATAGTCGGCCACCAATTACTTCAACTTGAATAAACTTGACACTCGCTATAATTCAATAATATTTTTGAATGCTAAGAAGTCGGCCACTATTCCGCGAAAGAAACACAAAACTGCACCATCTTGCATTTATTTTAGGTATCATTTAAGTAGACACAAAAAAAATGCCAGTGGTTATGAGCTATCAATTTTGATCCTGGTTTTTCGGAAACGTCATTAAGAAAATTTTCAAACTTTAAGTAGAAGTTGAATTAATCTGTTTGCACTTTATAAGTAGCATTTATCGGCAAAAACATGAACTAAATTTACGAGTTAAAATGATAAAACAGACATTTTCAATATTTTTATGTTGAAACTCGTGCGGCCGGTTACTGGGACAATTTTTTCTACAAAATCCAGTGGTCGGCCACTAGTTACCACACTGATAATATGTTTTTTTTTAACTTAGAAGTGTGGGGACGACAACTGGTCGACGTGTTAAAATTGATGTATCATTGGTTGGCCATGCAGCGTCTTAGGACGGTTTTGGTAGATGAAATTTATCTTTTATCATCCTAATGTTAACTAAATATAGAAATTATTAATTTTGTATTAATGGCGACTAAAACTAAAATAGGTTTTTCATCAGCGTACTGATGATAGCCTTCAAAAAGCCCTTTAAGCAGTAAGAGATGGGAAAAAATACGCGCAGTTTGTCAGAAATTGACCGCATCAAGGGATGGGTATTGGAAAAAACACGTCAAATGGAACCAAATCACTATATTGTCACACTATGTTATCTGACGAAAACAAAAATGTTGAATCTTTAATAATTTTGTAATAGCATTAGCAAAATGTTATGTCCCTCTAAAAAACAAGAACTCCGACTACTGTGCAGCAAATTGTGAAAACAGAAAAAATAAAAACACCTTTCTAAGATGAAAAACTGGGAGAAAGATGGATTTATTATTCATACGCCAGCCAGAATTGCAGAAAGCATTATTAGCGCGTAGATACTAATAATATGCAAATTATATAAGAAGTTGGTTTAAGGACTTGAAAACCCATCTAATAGAAAACAATGATGAAGCTGTATTGGAACACCTTAAACGGATTATTAATGGAGATGAAAACGGCTTTAACATATAACCAAAATGCCCAATCGAAAAAAATAATTATCTTTCTAGTTTCTAGTATGTGAATATAAGTGTATTCTAAACGTACCTATGAACAAATTGAGACGATTTGTCGAAAAGCTTAAAAGGATTTAAGTATATATTTTTAAAAAATGCCTGTATAGCGCGAATTTCTAAAGGACGTCTGGCGGCCCTGTGCTAAAATCTGATGGCTGACTACTGGCGCATAGGTGGCCGACAACTGACGCATAGATGGCTGACTACTGGCGCATAGGTGGCCGACAACTGACGCATAGGTGGCTGACTACTGGCAAAACAGCCATTTTTCATTAAAATATTTTAATTATTATGGTTGGGCTAATTTTAAAACGCAATAAATATAAACCCACTGTCCTTTAATACATACGTGTTTTTCTAAAGCACCTTTCAATGATATTCCAAAGATGACTTTTCTGTAAAATGGCCGACTACTAGCACCATCACCCTATTTGGGGAAAAAATAAAGTTTAAAAAAAATTGCCCCACTTTCTTTTTATCCGGTTAGTGTCTTTAGAACAAAATCTAGGAGCGTGTGGTTTCATCAATGGCAATGTTAGTCTGTTTGATAATTTAAGATGAGATTCCTGCCCATCAAATCTCACGGCCTCTTCTCTAGATCGCTTTGGTGAGAATAGATGATCCATGTTTATATAATATATGTATGAAAATATTAATATCGGTAACAATTTTTATGAAAGAGTCTTATGGAACAATCCTGTACTTATCCTCTACATTGCAGACAGTGTCTCAAGAAGTTTGCAGTAAGTGCGCACAAATTATCTTAGAAAAATATTACACTAGAAAGCCTGTTCTACACAAATAAAAATATATAACTTACCAAAAATTCATATGTGACGTAAAAATTGTCTTGACACTTAGACTCTTATATACAAATTTAAAAATAAAACCACCAAAAATTGCCTTATTATGGAAAAGTTGTCATTATACAATAATGTATTTTTCCATACAAATTGGTAAAAATATAAGAATCACAAATAAAATTGAAAAAATAACACCCAAAAATTCCTGTGCGAATGAACTTTATATTTATAAAGGAAACAAATGCAAAAAAGGAATGAAATTGACCCAACATTACGACGTCTAGTAACAACCCTCATGCTACAGAAGCCGAGAGGTGTTCAGCATACACCGAATGTTAACATGATGAACATACACCAATTACATATCATGTAATCTTTATGGCATTAAATACCACATGTATATATTTTTTCAGTTAACATGATGGAAGATGACGAAGAAGATAATAAACTAGTCCGCAAATCAGGAAGTACTGCTGAGCCATTAATCGGTTTGTACAATTGTTTTATTTCAAAATATTTACCATTCTTTATCGTGGTTCTTGTCGTGTACCATTCTCCATGAACATGCACAATGATGTTGGAAAAATATTCTTTCTAATATTAAAGATGTTTAAGGAACAAACAATTTCTTTTCCATACCAAATTCTAGAAAACTTGTATTCTATCTCAATAATAATGAGTAGCTTGTTGGTGCAGTGGTCATGATGCTCGCCTAGTGATCTGATGGTCCATAGTTTGAGCCCTATTCCAAGACTCCAGCAAGTTAGTCCTATTTTCATAGCACAGGCTTTTGGCTTGGTTTAAAAATAGTAAGAATATTGATGCAACACATCTTTATTTAAAAAGTATATATTAATAACATTACATCTTTGGTAATAAAAAAATCAATTTGACAAACTATTATCAAATAATAACTGATTAAAAAAAATTGGTTTTTAAAATAACGAATTTGTAGAATAATAGAGATAGGGAATATTGGAGACCAATGAAAGCCATAAAATAAAACTCTGGTGTTTTATTTTGTTTCAGCCGATAAAACGGAAGGCGTCATCAATGAAGAAAATAAGTTAATCGGTGAGTTGAGTAATGCCTCTGAGTACAACTGTTTTATTTTAGTTCGTTAGCATAGTTAGGACAGGTTTAGGTAGATGGGGTGCTATTGTTCCGGAAGATTTAATCTGTTGCAGAGTATTCCTGATTGTGTGTTGTCATACAATATTCAACAAAACACTGGGAGAACGTCTATCAATCTCCAGGACTTTCATCACTTCCCATCATTTTCCGCAGTTTAAGCAGCATCTGTTATCTTGGTTCGCTGGCGAATTTATACTTGATCTTTGAGATATTCCGAGTATAACCATTTCTATTTTGGAAACGTTTAATTTGTGTGTGATATTAACAGCGAGGGTCCACATCTCGGCTCTGTATGTAAGTATGTACTTGATAGATGTGCTGTCTGTAGGCCTGAGGTCCAGTAAAATTAAAAATTAAATAGGATTGTTTGGTTAATGCGTATGCCATTGACATAAAAACAATGATTACCAGTGAAATAAAAAATCTTGGGCCCAATGCCATCCGAGAGCTTTGCAAATCAACTTTATCATTTTTTTTTTTAATATTACCTCTTGCAAAACTGTAATTACAGTTTAAACGCAAGGATTTAATTGTAATAAGTGTATGTACATTTCTTTATTTAATTGTACTTAATTTATGACATATTATGTATATAATAAGCTACAATATTAAACTAATTTTTGCTTTTCCTATTCACTTCACAAATCACTGTAGTATTTCTTTAATGTCTTTTTTATATTTGTCCCGTTACATTTTTTATTTTATCCGGTAGCTTTTTGAATAATTTTGGAATAATACACTTTGGTTCTGTCTCCGTAACAATTATTTGTTTTTATTCTTTATTTCCAGTTTTTTTTATTCGTTATTTGTCTTGTCATATATTCAAGATGTATTGGTGTTTTGAACCTGTCCTTGTATTCTTCCAGTGTCATTTTATAGTAAAGTTGTTTTTGAATCGGTAAGATTACACATTTTGAATAGGTTTTCCGGTTAGTCCATACATGCTTTTTTTTGTTTTTTATTTGCTACTGTTTTAATAATTCTTAATTGTAGTTCAAGTCCCAAGTATATGTATTTATCTACTTTTTCAAAGCTTTACAGCTGCGATCTTTGTGATTATTATGTAAACAATCAAATGAATGCCCTATTAATTTCAGGTCTTTGTCCTTGTCTTTTGTATAAGTGGAGTGTATTAACATACATATATTTAGTTTTTTTTGTGTTTATGATTATCCCATTATCATGTGACCATTTCAGGATTTGATCGAAGTCTTCCTGTAGGCTTCTTTCGATTTTTTTTATTGTTTTCATAATTTGGTATAATTTTATTTCAGTTAACATAATTTGGTATAATTTTGTTTCAGTTAACAAAATGGAAACTGACCATGAAGAAAGGAATCTAGATAGTAAGTTGGAGAGTACCACCGTGCTCGTATACCATCAGATTATTTAGTCTTTAGTCGAATCGAATACTAATTGATTTTATGTGTGCAATAATATATTCTACTTCTCATTTATTTATTCCATTTTGGGCACTAAACATCATGGTCTAAGCTTAGTTCAAATGTCTTACTCGCAGTTTACATACCAAAGACCAGTAGGTTCCCTGGAAAGCATTGAATCCTCTGCTTAATATTGTATTGCAAAATATGGTAATTATCTTAATGGCACCGTCGCAACTTAATTTAAAACAGCCTAAAATAGTTGTTACGCGATTAGAAAAACTACAAACCACAGGCAAAAGTTTACCCAAATTGTAAACAAACCATTTGGTGCATACTTGTAGTCAATTTCATTTAAGAAAGACAATCAAATTAGCATTGTGTTGATGTTTACAAGTATAAACACCTAGAGAGGTCTGCATAATTTATGTTTATATTACTTACACTATTGAAGATAGGATAATTATTTTCAATCAGGTCTGCGACTTGAATTTTTTTTTTGAATTTCGATAATTTATTATTTTTCAGTTGCAAAAATGGAAGGTGACATAGAAGAAAAGAAGAGTGTCAGTAAGTTGGAGAATGCTGGATTTTCGACTGGTTCGTATTGTATTTCATGCTTGCATGTTGGCAGGAAAATAACCCTGGTTTTTGTCCTTCAAATACATTTTTCTCAGCTAATATTCAATGGCAAGATGTCTTGTGATAGCGAAAAATAAATTTCATATTGATTTTTTTTTGTTATCGTCGGTTTGTGAGGCGTCCATTTGCCAAGATTTTTTTAATGATCAAATCCTCACCAGTGCCAACCCCAAAAATGTCGTTCATGAATTGGAAATGCGGTTTCAACTCATACAAAAAACGCTTTTAACTTCAACAACATGAAATTTTTATTTAATTTATCACAAATACAGGCACCAAGTGCCAATTAATTTTATGCACAACATTTATATTTTAGTCATATCCACACTGCAATATCACTAGAATCAACAAAGGTATTTAAATCACACAGGGAGGTTACTTTTGTATCTATAATCATATTGTCAATTGAAGTAAAAAATTATTTTTGAATTTTCATTTACAGTCTGAAAATATGTCTGCCTTGTGAATTAAGAGTATAAATATTGGTGAGAAGTAGCCAATATTATTAGTTAATACTTTTCCAGAATTTATATTTTTTACCTCCTCACCCCTCCTCTCGAAATTTCCGTTAAATCAAGACCACCCCTGGTTAGTCCTCTCCCCTACACATACCCACCTCTATCAGTACCTAAGATATTTCATTTTATTCCAATGCTTTAGTTTATATTCTCACCTGTAGATGAGAACATCTGTAATTTTCGAAACTAATGTATAATCAAGCTCAAAAGTGGTCTTAAACAAGCGTTTTATTTATATAAATTAATAATGTCATTCCACAAAGTTAATGCCAAATCAATTAACAATATAACTGTTATTTGTAAATGAAATAATCACGCATTTCATTTAATTAAAACGTAGATCATTAGATACATTCAAATTTTGCAAAGAGCACACATCTTTTTGTAAAAACTGTCATGCTTAATAATTTCATTTATGGTCTTTGTATTTTATTTGTAGAAATCGATGTTTATTTTTAATGAAATTTAAAATAAATTTAATTTTAATAAATATTATTATTAAGTTCTGCAGGTTAAGTGTTATTTTGAGTGTGATAGTTGTTTGTCGACTGAGTTTGACTGTATAATTTTAAATTTGCAAGAAGTGTGTATCTAGAAATCTAGACATTTATTTTTTCTTTCAATATCATTTATAAAAATCATGAATAACAGATGCACAAGATGCGTCCTAAAGTATTCCTGACATGGTAAACGGATTACTAGAATATCCTCCCCGTAAACATTCTTTTGAGTTCTACCAGTTATGTACAATTCAAACCACTTCAGGATCGAGCAACTAACACCATTTAATTTAAAAAAAATTATGTGTAGTTTGTGATTTACTCTGTCGAAAGTTTTTCTGAAATCAATTTAAATGGAATAGACCTGAATCTGCATCCATATTGTTTTATAGGTATTGCATTACCTCAAGAGGTTGCTTCAATTTATTTTTATAACAAACAGTGATTGTCATTGTTCCCAACTTGTTATTGCAAATTTAATTTCTACAATACTCCTCTTTGTCACAAACAATCATCAAGCATACAAATCCAAAAATACACACAATGAAATATTGTTATTTCCCAACAAAGGAAGATTTTGCACAATGAATACTCTGTAATATGAAATAGTAATGTATGCTAAAGTCTTCACTAAGATACTAAAATCAAGCTGACTGAGATCTTTCTCATATGTTTGCATGTCTTTCTATGATTTCAATATATGTCTGTTCACAAAGAATGATATAGTTTATGCAATAGTGGTTTGCTGGGCTATAATAACATAAACTAAATAAGTCACATACAAATAGAGCAAAAAAGCAGGAAGAAATGTTCCCGTGCATCAGTCAAATGATAACAAAACAAACTATTAGGATTACTATTATTAGAAAAGCGGGAGAGAATTTAGTACACAGATAAACAAAAACAATTATGTAAATACATAAACGTTTGTTGATTGATGTCTCTTTTTTCATAAGACTAGTGCAAGCAATAGCCACATACAGTCCGTCCAACTTGTCTAAGAGAAAGAAGGAGGGTGCCCCAATCGATATATCTAATTTTTTGTGAATTTTTTCCAATTCGTTTTTTATCAAGTTATTAAGCAGTATACTACGCGAGACAAAAACATAAAATGCAAACCAACATACATATAAATTTATTAAAATATACATCTTGGGAGTTGCAAAATGCTGGTTATTTAAAAATCAAAGAAAAATATCACAATTTTCGGCAGAAAAAAAAACAGAATAATAATCCTTGTCGTGTGACAAATTTAACTCGAAATTCCCTAGATGTATTATATTTTTAAATTAAACTGCTTCAAAAATATCTTCTGCCCCTTTTGTCATCCCCAGGTCCGTCGCATTTACGAAGAAATATCTGGTTTCAACCTTTTCGGCCGCTTTCTCTTCAATTGTCCCTTACCCCGCGGGATAGCTACCCCTCGTTGCACCACCAAGAATCTTCACAACATTCCAGAAACTTCCACATGCTTTTGTTTTAAAAAAAATGTACATGTACAGCGTCCCAAGCGCCCATCGCCAGTCTAAGGGAAGAAACGGGCCAAACAGAACACGCCAAACATTTTTCGCGCGCGTTGCCGCCCAGATGCGGGAGGGCCGGTTACATCAACTTGGTTATAGTTGATACAACTGACCTGGAGGCAGATAAATAGTTACAAATAACTTATACGTGATGTAAAGTCTGTTTGTACACCTAGATCAATGTGAATTTTCACACTGATCTAGGTGTACAGATCATCGACTTTGTGTACGTGCCCCCATTAGTCTCCTTCGTGGTGACTCTGTCAGCCTCTGTCCTTCAGAAACTTTTGAGAGGCACGCTCTGTGACTCCAGCAACATGAGCCATCTGCCGCCCTACCGTCTCGCCTTCACCTACATGGGCAACTTGCCGCCCTGCCGTCCCCCTCTACAGCCACCGGTGCAACCCGCCGCCCTGCCGACTCATCTTCGCTCACATGGGCCATCTGCCGTTCTGCCACCACACGTTGAAACGTGATCCATTTGTTTTTGTCCATGTGTTATAGTGTAACCTCTATCAAGTGGCCCGACCAAAGAAGAAATTATCAAACAACATTAAATTTTTATATTCCACAACATTATTCCAAATTTGTTTCTTTTCTGTTATCTTCATTATACATAATTGTAAAATCTCCGAAAGTTCATATAAATTCAATTTCCATGCTGAACTTGTGTTTCATTTGTTATCAACTGGTCGATGTAAAATAGTAACCCTGAATCCACCCTACACCTGAGATATCGAGAGTGCGAGTACCAACCTAGCCGAGGCATAAACTGTAGGTGAGTACATCTTCTGGATAAGAATGTAGGCATATTATCAGTTTAAATTTTTATGAAGGATTCAATTCAATTAAATTTATTTGATAATATGTACATTACAAACAGAATGTTTAAGGCATACATATTAGGAAGTATATATCAAAATAAAAATATTTAATAAATTAAAAATAACATAAAATCTGATCAAAGGTGTAGAAGAATCCCGCTTCGGAAAACCCCCTCAGACACATGGAATATATCAATACCCAAAATTTTGTTCAGCATAGCTGTGGCTCTTCCAACAGGCATGACCATCGGCAGGTTGGTCCTGTATATTGGAATGTGAAACAATCTATGCTGACGATGTCTAATGTAATTATCAGGAACATACAAACCAATGCTCTGTATAATTTCAGGATTATCGATCATACCGCGCAACAATCGATAAAAATGTGTAATCAAACACACATTCCTTCTAGTCTCTAGACTATTGTAGCCAAGCATACCCTGGAGAAACTCGGTTGGGTAAAGCCAAGGATAATGCCCGTACTCTCTCATGTAGAGATATCTCAGAAACTTCTTTTGGACTTTCTCCACCATAAGAGAGTACTTGAGTACTCATATCTAGGGATTGTGAACTCTGTGTTTTCTCAGTAATACACAAGGATAACAGTCAGGTTAGGGCCAGTTGTATCCACTTGGTTTATAGTAAATCATTCACAATGCATAGATTTTTGCATTTTCCGCCAATCAACAAGTTTTCGTAAAAATCTATGCTTTAAACGAACTTTTACTATAAATCGAGTTGATGCATCCCAATATTTATTGTTCTGTGATGTAACCATAACTGTGCATAACAGTGTTTTCCAAAAACATAAGATATATTTATGGTTTTTGTGTTTAGTTTGTGAACTCCATGTTTATTTTTAATGAAACTTAAAATTAAATTTTAATAAATATTCAGTTCTGCAGGTTAAGTGTTATTTTAAATGTGACAGATGTGTTGGGAATATTCGTGGTCGATGGGATGAAAGAGTGATTGGTATTTTTAATGTTTATTTCTCGACCGGAGGTAGGCTCCGGGAGCAAATGAGATGTACAGGTTACAGTGTGTAAACGAGTAAATTATTAATTATAAAAGAAATGGTAAAAAATATCAAACACGTATATAAATGATCGGACAAAGAGAAATGATGACGCGCGGAAATCTGCCCGATCTTACGGCAGAAGCCCGACTGGTGTGGTGTCGCCAAGTCCCTAGCTCGACCCTTTTGTTTATATCGCGGAGATTTTTATTATGTTAATATAAACAAAACTCTGGGTCGGGCGATAGGTACATAGCACAGGGTTGAACAGGTACCACTACAGATGTTTCGGCTTGTAAGGTCATTATCAAATTTGACTGTTTGATAATGGCCTTACAAGCTGAAACAGCTGTCATATTTTTTTTTTAATAGAGATGCGAACATGAAATACGTCACATCAATATTCTTACTATTACAAACTAATAACTAAACAAAACTTACAAACTAAGCTAAATGCTTGTGCTATGTAAATAGGATTAACTTGTTGGGTGTCCTGGAATGGGGCTTGAACTGATCGATGGAAACCAATCACCAGATCACTAGGCGAGCATCATGACCATTACAACAAGCTACTCAATTTTTTTTAATTAAAAAATAGAGATGCGAACACAGAATCGGCCCGATTCTGAATATAACAATGTCTAGATCTCTAACATCTTTATCCCAACACTTAATAGACGATAATAAAAATTTAAAATGTCCAGAGCGGATTTTGTAATTCTATGGCTCAAATGCACTGTATTAAAAGATGATAGAAAGATTGTTTCTTACAATCTTATTAATTTCTTCATCCACAGCGTCCAGATGAAATATCATGGCTAAACTTGTAATGACCGCGTTCGGCGTTACCGCGTATTCAAATCTTCCCACCTTGGCATTTTTTGACAGATATGTCTGGATCTTTAAGATCTTTATCCCAACACTTAATAGACGATAATAAAAATTAAAAATAAACGAGACATAGCTTTACGTCGGTGTTTGTTTTTATGAGGGAGGGAGAAAGATGTAAATTGTTATTTGTCAAATGTCAAGATGGGAAGATTTGAATACGCGGTAACGCCAAACGTTGTCTTGACAAGTTTAGCCAAGATATTTCATCTGGACGCTGTGGATGAAGAAATTAATACGACTGTAAGAAACAATCTTTCTTATATCATCTTCTAATACAGTGTATTTGAGCCGTAGAATTACAAAATCTGCTCTGGACATTTTTAATTTTTATTATCGTCTATTAAGTGTTGGAATAAAGATCTTAAAGATCCAGACATTGTTATTTTCAGAATACGGATGTACATGTCACATCAATATTCTTACTATTTTCAAACAAAGCTAAATGCTTGTGCTATTAAAATAGGACTATCTTGCTGGTCTGGAGTGAGATTCGAACCCGCGACCTTTGGATCACGAGGCGAGAGTCCTAACCACAAGACCAACAAGCTACTCATTTAAAATTACACTTAACCTGCATTTTTATTTATTAAAATTTAGTTTATTTAAAATTTCATTAAAAATAGACATAATACATTTTATAAATATATTAAATGTTAGTACTATTGTGTCGGATAGTTTGTAAAAGATAGAACATACAGTACATAAAAAGCCGTATATTTACCGACACAGTGTATATCGAGTAAATGTATAAAATTCATACACTTTTCGCCCGATGACTCCCAAATTAAAGTCATCAAAAACATTTTTTCCACTAATCCTTGTTTTTTCTGGGTATAGATATTTTTGTACCGAATTCTGCGGTCGCTTTACCCTCTTTAACAATTTTGTAAATTGTTGATTCAGAAATACCTGAAAGAAATGATTTAGTAAATTAATATTAAACAAATGCTTAATTATGGAAAAATCATTATAACGGCACTATGGCAGTACTAACCTGAGACTGTATAATTGAGGCTTTAAGATGTTGTCTTTCAAAAAACATGTGTATTTTCAAAATAATTTCTCGAGTATCATTTTTGGCATGGTGACAAACAAAAACTTTCCTAAAAAACAATCGAAACATTTGTGAACTCGTATAAATAAAATCTAACAGCTGACCAGATTCAATATGGCGTTATGGCGACTAAATTTATCCATTCTCCAGATAAGTTAGGTGGACTGTTATTATAATTATTTATTACGGGCAGAGGTGAAAATTATTGATAACACAGATTGGGCTGGAGTATTCTTCTTTTTATTTCCAATATACACAAAACACTACAATATGGCGGTACACCGGTGTATGTATCCGTTAGAGATCCCAAAGAATAGTGTGCCCCTTCCGCCCTGGTTCCATGGCCACCACCCTTAGTGACCATATTTTTGTATCTTGTGGTGGCTGCCCTGTGATGTGACGTTTGGCGCGTAACATATTATTATAATTAAAGCTTTTAAAAAATAAGGACAATTCAAAAACAAATTAATATTTAATAAAAAATGTGAAATTTCACAGAGTTGTATTATTGTGTACCGGCGTAAGCATAATCATATTAAACTAAGGGCACTGGTATTGCTTTATATTATCGATAATCGTTATTTTCCCTAACTTGACATTGGTCAATTTAAGTTTTGAATTTTCTTAAACAATATTTCAGGTGCGATTCCAAAGTCTTCAAGAAGCCGTTTTGATTGGAAACACCAATGTTTACGTACCAACATGTACTCTTCAAAGCCACCAAAAACAATTTATTCTGAGAAGAATGTATCTAGAGAGATATACCTGGGAGGAAGTTCTCAATCAAACCTGAATATTACAGTACAAAATGCTGAGGGCAGTATTAGAAGGTCCACAACAGTCTCTGACATAAAATTTGGTATTCCAAGCACAAGTGATAGTACTGTGAGAGAAGTAAACAACAGAAGACAACTGGGGCCAATTGATGAATTAGTTAGTAGCACCAGTACAGCATTTCATCAGAATGAATCAAATGATGTTGATATTCAGCCTTCCCATACACAGAGAGAAAACTCTCAGGAGGAACATTTTGGTTTTGGGTTCAGAAAATTATCAGAACTCTCAGAAATGAATTCGGAAAGGTTACTCATCAGCTTTAGTGATGAAAGTGATAATTTGGAAGCTTTCCTCAAACGGGATGTTTCCTCCAATCCAGACCTGATTGCCATGTTTGTTAAATGCCTCTCCAAACTGATTGACGTGCGGTTTGACACTACGAAAATTAATATACTTATTCTAGTATCCGAGTCAAAGTTTATTGAAGTCCTCAAGAAGTATGTTATTGGATTACCAAATGTGAAAGTCCAAAATAGAAGCTGCAATCTGCTTTTCTGGAATGATTGTGAAACATTTTTCAAGAACATGTTATTATTTTCGGAAGCCATTATTGATTTAACACCGAGCACAGCGGTGGGCACATTTAGAAAATTATTTGATGTTGTTAAAGTTTCACTGGAAGGTCTTCAAAAACATCACAACATGACATTTTCCGAAGACTTTCTAAAGTATTTTCAAGATATTCAAGTCAAATTAGCTATGTATATTGAAGAGGAAGAAAATAAAATGGTAATATTAATATCTTATTAAGAGTAGTAATTTTATTTATATAAAAATTATTATTTATACCTGTATATTTTAGTAAGCCAGTGTCACCTAAAATTCAAATTTTCTGAATGAATGATGCATTGAAATGAAGATATGGATTTAAAGAAGAAAGCACCAAATTAGTTTTGCATGTTAGTTTTCATTTTAATTCATCCATGTGTTTGTGTAATTCAACTTAGGTATGTCAGAGGGTTTTAAAGCAGTCACTGCCTTATTTTCTGTTCCGGGAAAGAATACTCATTTTATAAGATTTTCATATGCACCAAAATGAACTTATATCCAGAAAACTGCACAAAAGTTTAGAGATTTCTCTATTTTAGATACCTTTATGAATTACTTTAATGGTCATGGAGCTACGTGAAGTTTAAATGATTTATTTACAATTAACTTCTGAAGATACGGTCGTAGGAAATTTTTGAAACTTATTGCAATAAAATAATGAAACTACCTACTAACCATTTACCAAATTCCCTATTATGCGCTTATATTTACTGACAAAATGTCACTCCCAATCCCTTAAAGATTAAAATAGTTATAAAAATAATTTACTGTGATATTATATTATTCTTGTTCCAAATCGTTATCTATGGAGCGATTCTCTTCATTTTAAAATCAGTTCCTTAAAATGTGTCTGAACTCCTAAATAATATCTATTATTAAAATTGAATAAATCAAACATGTTTGAAATTTTAGATTGAACGTAGAGCCGGCAAAACAAAGCTAGAGGATTACAGGCCTCCGAATAATTTTAGACACATTAATATAATGCCATCCAAAGAAGATCTCTCTGTTGAGCCACAATTTTTGCGGCCGAATATAGTGGATGGTGCGTATAGTAATATAGAGCATTACTTTGATTTGCAGTTCCGACTGATGCGTGAAGATTTTATAGCACCTTTACGAAATGCTTTCAATGCCTATAATGAGTCTAATAACAGAAGAAAGCAAGGTGGAACCAGGTAAGTAATGTGTATGATACAGATAATACTTTATTCAATAAAAATGGATTATACATTTTTCTACAATTTCCGTGAACATTTCGGTCCCATAAAGATTAGTGCTGAAATTCCCCCTTGATAAAATGCTTCTTCTTCAACTTTATTTAGACTCAAGAATCTGTTTGTACAGGAGTTTCCTCTTGTGATGCTGATTTCCAGCTATCTCTCCATCGCTTCGGGGGCCTCCCCGGCGGACGCGGTCCATCTGGTATGCCATGCAGAGCTATGTATGGTAATCTTGTTGTACTAATTCTCTGTACGTGTTGGTACAAGTATCTTTGAAGCTGTCGCCCCCATCTGATCACATCTTGAACCTCGCAGACCTCCCGGATTGCTGTATTCCTCACGCGATCATGCAGTCTTCCCAGCAATAGCACATAAAGTTCTCATTTCAGTTCTTAGCACGCTCTTTATCTTGACAGTGTCCGCCCTCCCCTCAATACCATATGTGAGAATAGGTCTCATACAGGTCTTATAAATGCGTACCTTGCTATATGTTCTCATATCTTTATTCCTCCATACAACATCTCTCAGGCAGCCTGCCACAACTGCAGCCTTATCCACCTGAGGCTTAACTTCTTCGAGGAGGTCATGAGAGCTGAGCATTTCACTGCCAAGGTATCTGAACCGGGTTACTCGTTCAATGGGCTCATCACGTACTGACATTCTGTACTCTAATCGGTCTTTGGACAATGTCATACATTTTGTTTTCACTATGGAGATGATCATATTATACTTTAGAGCTAGATTCATCAAACTTGTGAGCATTCTCTGTAGGTCATTTTTGTTTTCTACTATTATTATAGCGTTGTCAGCATATTAATTTGAGAGATGCAAACTCTGCGATAATGTTGTCCATTAAGCAGTTAAAGAGAAATGGACTTAAGGCGATCGTCTAGCAGAATGAGCAAATTTCACCATTTTTTCTCATATCTTCTCTTGCGTTTTTTATTACATTTTTGTATGGAAATATCTCATTTTAAAATTTATTCATCAGGTTACATATATTTTAAATACGAATATCTTATTAAAATGTCATAAACTAAATTAAATAATTGATTAATAAATTACCAAACCTTCGATGTTTTAAAAATGAAGAAAATTGCTCCACTTTGTGGGCCTTTTATGACTGAACGGCGTGTGAGATGTCTTTTTTATTCAATAATATTACAAAGTTTACGATTATCTTAAATTTGTTACAATTATAGAAAAATCTGTTAATACGTTTACATGCAATTTATGTTTTAAAAAATACTGTTATTTAAATTATTTTTATTTTTTGTGAGTTTTTTTCGATCCTTTTAAAATAGTTTATAACTTTTTTCTTTAATAAATTAAAGGAATAGACTTTTTTATTTTAAAATTAATACAAAAAAAATCAAAAAATTATTCTCGATTTCAGATTTTGGCTATTTAATCAAGGCACTGCGTATTGTGTCATAAATACGTTGCGTCTTGATTAAATATCTAAAATCAGGAATATCGACAAAGATTTTGATTTTTTTTTTGTTTTTATTGTAAAATTATAATATCTATTCTTTTGACTATTGACTATCGCAAGAGAAGATATGAGAAAAAATGGTGACATTTGCTCATTCTGCTAGACGATCGCCTTAAATAAAATAGCCTTGGCTGTCCAAGTTAATCTCTCTTATAGCGTTAATAAGTGATAGGAGTGCCATTTTTGCAGACAAAGTGTTCAGAGGGTCCTTAATCAAAGCTTTTCTGTGAAGAATGAAAAGTGAAATTGATGAAACAGAGATAGGCTGATTTGCTGTATTCTAGAGCTTTTTCTTTTATCTGTCTAATGAGTGAATATAGCGTCGGTAGTAGAGCGGTTCTTTCTGAATCCTTGCTGTTCCTCTCTATTTATGATAAGTTTTTCTATTATTATCATTGTGAACAATTCAGGAGTAGAGCATGAATATGCTCTGTAGTTTTCTAGATTTGTTTTCTGCCCCTTTTTTAATAGAATGAATTTTTATTCCCTTAATAGAATGCATGAAAAATTATTTTTATTTATGTTAAGAGTCTTTTTTCAGTATGCAGTTTCTACACATATTTAACTTTTGTTTCTTAAGATGGATTAGTTGTTCCTTGTGAGTGAGTACCTGTAAATGAAAGTTTTTTTGTCAATTAAAACATGAACTTTTTAATATTTAAAAAAATGATTATAAACAACACTGAGCTTCCTCTCATTGTCAATAACACGTAGTTATAAACGTGTTATTGACAATGAGAGGAATCTCGAAAACGTTACAACAGTTGAATAAAAATATATAGTGGAATAAAAGAGTGCTACAGTTTATAATCATTTTTTTAATATTAAAAATGAATTTCCACAATGTTACAAACAAAAATCTTGAACATGAAATTTTTATATTTGCTAATGAAATATTTTATTTACAGATTTTACAGACGTGTGAAGTTGCTGCAATACGCATTAAAGGAGGGTGAATTAGTAGTAGAAGTTTGTTACGATCAAAGAGTTTTTAATTCTAAATGTAAAAATAGCAGAATGATGAACTCCAAAAATTTCTTGTACGGATCACTACTCTGTCTCACCTGTGATAATTTTGAAACAATATTATTCTGCACTGTACATGACAGGGATGATATTGCTTCTGGGAAGGTAAGACTTGTAATTCAGGAGTAATCAACTGCATGATTGAAAAATGAGTATTTTTAAAGAGGATTTTTTAGAATAGATTTGTGCAATTTATTTATTTATATATATATATATAATATAATATATATTGATGCACCTACAGACAAATATCAATGTGATATTTTGTGGGTCTGAGATGTAAAAAAAAATAAAAAAATTAATAAATAAAAAAACTGCATTTTAATTTTTTTTTTTTAAATTAATCATGCCGAACTCACAAAAAATCGTAAAACTCATGAAAAAGCCACTAATTTTGTGAAAAAAGTCTATTTTTTTTTTGCATAATTCAAGAAATCATTCCGAAAATGCAAAATTAATATGCTAATACAAAGATCGCAATATTTCTATTACTAAAGGAACCAATATTGATATTTTTGTTGTTCTCACTTGCACTCACAATTTCCTCAAATTCTACACAAAGTTCAAAAAATCACACGCTCCGAGAGGGGGTACGAAAAGAAACCAAGAATATTTCATTCAAAAATGTTTTTTTTTTAAAACAAATTCAGTAGAACTAATTTGAAATTCAAGGGACCCTAAAAAAACATTTCGAAATTCGAGGTAAAAAAAAAATCACGATGCTATTGTGAAATTTGCCAAAAATCGTAAAACCTATGAAAAAAGCCATTAATTTTATTACGTTATTAAACGTCTGTATTTTTGTAATCAATTGAACTTTTTGTCGCAATGTTTTTTAGGGCAAATTATAAATAAATAATGTTAAAAATTAAAACGGCTAATGTAATATCAAAAATATAAATACAAAGTAAACGAAAACTGTCTATTAAAACAATTTTACAGAAGAAATTCGTAAGAAAGTGTGTAAAACAAATTAAAATGTGATTTAACAATAAAACAATGCATTATACAATACTATGCATACTACAATACTATGCATACTACAATCATTTTCTCGCTTGCACCCTTCTAGTGCCAGGGCCTTCATTATATTTGCTCAACTGAAACAAAACATAATACTTGGTATTTATAAATAACGGGATTCGGCGGAAAGGTCAATTTTGAGGATAAACATGTATATCGTATTTTCGCTCACACCCAGTAATTAATTGCAATATTTACATTTTTATTGTAATTACATGGTTTTCATTAGAAGATCGATTTAAAATTACACCAAGTTGGTTAATTACCGATTTATAGGATAAATTATGATTTGGGGGATCTAACATCCTTGCTCCGGGAAGTTTGGGTTGTGCTGCAGAAGGACCAGCCTCTAATATCCATTCTCGATGAGTGAATGTACGAGTTATAGTAGTAAAGTAAAGCATAAATGAAGAAAGGTAAAACTACAGAATTGAGCTGAATCTATTCAATTAATATAGTTATGTACATTTAATGACCGCTTCCTAAATTAAATTTCTCCAATGCGAGGTATTTGAAGAGACTTGGCAACACCGGTAGTGTGCACTTCACCGAGTCTTCGTCTGAGAAGAGAGAGTGCCTTGTGTGAAGCGTTCATGCCCACACTGGGTGCATTAATTTGTTTACATATTTGCTTCCTCCACATGCTCACCTCTCATCTCACTTTGCTCATCTCACATGCTCATCTCACTTTATCCATCTACATAATTCACACTCCATTATTGCACTTCACCCACAATGACAGATTTGCGTTATGTTGTTGCAGATTGCAGTAGAATTCTATATTCCAATTACTAATGATATGTTTGCCAAAGATTACATATTGATAGAAAGTGAAGCTTACTTTCCTCCATATTTACAAGTTCTGAAGGCCCTACAAAATCCTTCTTTGGCAACAAATTTTCCTTTTGAAGATTACATAATCCGAGCAAAAGTAAGTAATACTTATATGTTATAAACTCATTTTTCCAACTCTACAAATCCAGATCATTATTTTATATTTCCAATTATTATCAAGATTTATCAAGTAGGTTTCCATAATATTGATGTAATAATAGGTACCTAATTAATTCACCGAAATCAGTGCTTATTGCTGGGCATCCTGGTAGGGGAACCCTTCGCCTTCCATTTATTTCCACATCAGCGGTGCAATCTTCTGTGCACTTGACATTAAATTAAGTCTATAAAAGCAAAGGCAGCAATGTTCCACTGATGCGCTTCTGAGATAATCACAAAAAAGCTGTCACTAAACTAAATGCCTATGGAATCTGTAAAAACTACATCTTATTGGAAATAAGTTTTAAAAAACATTGACCACCTCAGTTTTTCTTTACATATGTGTATAAACAAATATTGAACTTTTAAATATGAATATTGCTGTATTTGCTTCCAAAAAGTGGACATTGCTACTTTGGCTATACACAGAATTAGATATTGCTGTCTTTGCTATAACATTTTTAATAAGTCAGCATTATTTGTTAATACCGTTTGCTATTAAAGACAAAATTATAACGCAATAAGGTTAAAAAATAATTAATACTTTTTTATGTACGAAAAACAAATTTTATTGAATCAAGAATAATGTTCAAGGAATATGTTACAATAATAAATTTATTTATTTTAGGAAAAGTTAACAGCAAATCTTAAATTGACATACAAGAGATAAAAATAATAAATTATGCCAATTATAAACTTTCCATTTAAAATGAATTATTAAAGATATCAGAAAGTGTGACATTATAACAATTTATAGTTTCATTATTATATATTGATAAGGGAGGGAAGGGAGGGGTAGAGTGTAGGATTAGGATAAAGGAAAGATGTATTGGAGTATATGGGAATATAAATTATAAATTAAGTCAACTACTTAGGGTGCAGCTGTGAAGTTAATTTTCGTTTAATGTCCCGAATAGTTGAGTTAAAAATGTCTATGTGGTTATAATTTACGTTAAATGAATTTGTGGATCTATAGATGAATGAGTTTTGTTTAGAGTTGGTCTTGCAAAGAGGGAGATGAAAAGTATGTGACTGTCTGCTGTTACGATTTGGTATATGGAACGATAGACGTTGAAGGAGATCTGGAATATCAACTAAATTGTGTGCGATTTTAAATAACATTACAGAGTCTGCTATATTTCTACGGAAAGTTAAAGTCTGTATATACTGCTCTTGTGTATTGTGTAGCCTGGATTCCATACCTGGGAAGAGTATTCCAAAATACTACGAACATATGAGAAATATAATGTCTTGAAAGTACTAATATCTTTGAACTGTTTGCTAACACGGATGACGAAACCAAGTATAGATGAAGCATTCGTAACCATGTTGTCTATGTGGTTATTAAAAGTCAATTTACTATTAAGTATAACGCCAAGGTCCTTGCCTTCAAATTTGATAGATAGCGGTAGATGATTGATGAATATTCATGAATGAGTATCTTTTTGTTTCTGGTAAAGCATACTACTGAACATTTAGAAATATTATTTTTATTATATAATTAATATAAATGGTGTGTTTGTTTAAAAGTAAAATAAAATATCAAAAAAAAATTATAAAAACATAAAAAAGAACTCATTCTCGGGGTAAAAATAATATTTAAACATATAAATTCAATAACATCTATACCTATAACACTCAATGTCTGTCTATCTGTTCCCTATACAAATCTACACTGTTTGACTGATTTGACCCCAATTTTGCATATTTATTCTTTAGGACCCGGCTGGTAACTTACAAATTTTGCATGCTTATTCTTAAGGATCCGGCGGGTAATATAGATGACATTTTCCTCCTCCCCTTTTACCCTATCCCTGATATATTTTTTGTACGAATCTACACCATTTCACTGATCTGACCCAAATTTTGCATACTTATTCTTAAGGATCCGGCGGGTAATATAGATGACGTTTTCCTCCTCCCCCTTTACCCTATCCCTGATATATTTTTTGCACGAATCTACACCATTTCACTTATCTGACCCAAATTTTGCACAAGTATTCTTTGGGACTCGGTGGGTAACGTAGGTGACATTCTCCCCTCCCCCTTTGCCCCCTTATCCCCCTGATATATTTCCCATGCATATCTTTATTGTTTAAAATCGACATCAACTCTCACTTTAGTATGAAGCAGCCATTTTGTCATGTGACATATCCTTGGCAGTTGATTGATTGAAGTGGCGATTGCTGCCTTTGCTCTTAACACTCGAGGATATTGCTGCCTTTGCTTTTAATAGTGATTTTGAAACACGATTTTGGAATTGATAGAATCATATTTCTTATAAAATCTTGAATTCAGTAGATTCTAAATTAGTAATCCTCGGTGACTGCATTCAAAACATTTCTTTTTTTTTGGATACGCTTTTCCTTTGCTTTTATGCCCCTCAAATATACTATTAACCTTACTTTTTAAACATGCTTTTTGTTAATGTTTCAGGCTTGTGGAGCCCTCCCACGATATCTGCGAAATATGAAACAGTATGAATTATTTAATGCCACCAAAGTCACACCAAACAACGATTTGTCTTGGCCATCGTCAGATAAGCTTGACTTGGATGAAACTCAATATGCGGGTTACAAAATGGCTTTATCTCGAGAATTTATCACCATCCAAGGCCCACCTGGAACGGGGAAAACGTTTATTGGGATCAAGATTGCCGAAACTATTTTGAATAATTTATATTTAAATTGGCGTTTAGAAAAACGTAATCCCATTCTTGTAGTGTGTTTTACAAATCACGCATTAGATCAATTTCTTGAAGGTTTATTAAAAATTACTAATAATCTAGTGAGAATTGGAGGTCAATCCAAAAATGAAATTATTCAAAAATATAATTTGAATAAGTTACGACACTCGAATGTACAACATTATAATATAAAAAGAAGCTTGGGAAATCACAAATATGATATTGAATTACTCCAAGTTCTATCAAATACACTTCAATCCAGAAATCATGTCTGTGATATTGCTAGTAATCCTTACCTAAAAAAATATCTCATTAATCTTGACATCAAATTTGAACAGTTTTTAATAAATTTTACCGATCCTGATCAACCATCACTCGTCAGTTGGTTGCTGTTGTCTGATTTCCAGGACTTTTCAAGAAATAATAAGGTTTTTAAGAAAATGTCAAGTACGTATATACCTAATGACATTGATGATCAAGGAATAAACCCTGTGTTTAAGGAAACTGTTGATTCTTCCATGCAAGAAGAAATATGCAAATACGAATTTTCATGTGAATTTTTAGAAGAAAAAAAGTTTTTATTATCTTCTTCAAAAAATGTCAAGTTACCTCCCTGGAAGTGGAAAACATTAACTCAACAATTAAGTTGTATTGAACACGAAATTAAACATCTTAAGGTAGGTAACTTCTAAATATGTTACAACTTGATCGAACTTCTTCTCGTAGTGCCTTCTCCTATCATGAGCGGCGATCATGACTATTCACCGCTGCACAGAACAACTCGGTTAAGTTACGTTGGTACCAGTCCCTCAAGTTACGCAGCCATGAGATGTGGCGTCTTCATACACTTCTTTTTCCTGGGTGACGAGTTAATTAAGGGGGTAAGGTTAATTTGGTGAAAAAAAAGCATGTTATCAAGAATTTTTTTTAGCGATACAGGTATTGCTAATTTGTTTATTTAATTTCTATATAATAAAACATTATTTAAACATTATCTTTAAAAAATTTCATTGCAAAATATTTATATTTAAGTGAGTGGCAATGAATCTCCGGAGGCGCCTCGAAAAAAAGTTGTTTTGCGGTGTACATCATAACTCGCAACCAAAAAAATAAAAATGTACTTGTTAATGGCGATGTTTCTTGAGGTAACCCCGCAAAACTGTGTTGTTTTTTTTTGATTTTTCAATTTTTGGTAGCACTTGGAAGCCAAAACACCAATTTTCAACACCAAGAAATTGTTACTGTAAAATTAATTATTATTAAAAAAATAAAAAGCTCGCTGGGATACCTGGTGAATTATGTAAAGAAGTACTGTACAAAATTTTAAAACAATCGGTCCAATAGATTTTGAGTTATGGCATAAATGGACTTCAAAAATAACAAGTTTCAAAAAAACGCTTTAGTTGCACACTATAAAATTCAAAATAAATCTTGAAAAATTCTTTTATTCTTACACAGTCATTGATGCCAGGTCCATACAGCAAAGAGCTTTCATCATGAAGATCTAGAGCATCTTTTTGTCCATGTCCACACAAAACTCTTCCAATACAATAGCACGTCTCTCAGCTGTCCGAGCTGGTATAGAAAATCAGTCTGAGTAACGCTCAAATGCTCATAACTTTGTCAATTTTGCTCCAATCGACTTGAAATTTTGACACGATATTCTTGCGTATTTTAACGATCTCGAAAAAGAGTTTTTTTTAATTAGCTGCAACATGCACCAATACATACCTCATGAGAAAAACGGGATGCACGCTGAATACAATTCATATCATCATGGGTTGCATTCCATACCCCAGATTGTATTGGTGGACTAGAATGAAATTACTGATGAATGCTGAAAGCATGAATTTTTCATAATCGATTTAATAAGTTACTGTAATGATGGTTCAACTTCTTGCAAAAATTAAGTCAAACTTTGATATTGCATATTATTATTGATATTAGGTCATGGTTGCTTGAACATTTCATGGACATATTATCGTGACAGGAATTCACCTCTAAAATTTTTTCTACTTGCTAGCTATGAGACTCACTGTATAATTTATTTTTTTAATTTAATTTGTAGGACAACTGTCCATTAACGGAATCAATTGGCTCACTGGAATTGTTTTGTGATTTTAAGAAGATATCCAAACACCTTTTTTTTCTTCTTTTTTTTTTAAGCATTTTGCAGAAATGCGACACTGCAATGTCGTTCAACAGGTGCTTTTTCACAAAAAAATTCCCAGTCGTAATTACACAATGCTTGGCCAAGTGTTTTTTTAATCTAGCAAGACCTCGGTGGTTTATCAATTCATAATTTATTTAAAAAAATATCTAACGCCCAGACCATGTTATTCACAATCCAATATTTCACTGAATTTTACGTATGGATTTATTTTCAGATGCGTTTATTGAGGGGTAATAATGGATATATTGAAGTTAATTATCAAAGACACGTCGAAGCCCAACAGTATAGTCCGGATGAGCGATGGTCTCTCTACTGGCAGTGGATCCAACAACTGCAGATCTGTGTTATGAATAATCTTAAGCAAACAATGGTAAGCTTATTTTAAAATTTATATTTCTTTGTTGCATCGAGGCTTTTAAGAATTGAGGTTTTCAGTAAAGTTATTTTTGTAAAATAATATTTGTTTAATTGAATTCTAATAAAAGTTGCTTCAACCTTCTTTGTACCACGAGGCATCTGAAAACTAGTACAGTAGAACCTTGATAATTTGAAACTCAAAGGATAAAAAAAAAACAAAACCCTATAGTTCGAGGTTCCCTATTAAGGCGGCACATTCACTGCAAGTGCATATTTCGGTGTTTTTTTTTTTTTTTGAAAATGTAGGTTTTTATTATTCATTATATATCAGAATATATATGATTGAGTGCAATTTTTTTAGGACAATAACTATGATAGAACCTTTATTCTTCTACAAAAATAATAAACTGAGCATTATTTACAATTAAGAAAATACAAGCAACAAGGTAAAAAATAATACACCACTGTTATTTTTTTTTTACTAAGAAATTTAATAATTAAAATTTACCACCGGCAAATTTTTGTTCAAAAAGCACAACATTTGTAACTTCTCAGGCAGACGTTTTTTTTTTATCTGTTTGTATATTCCCAGCGGTAGAAAATAATCTTTCTGAGGCGACAATACATATACAGCTCAGAGAAATATATATCTTCACGCCAAAAAAGTAATGGAACAGCAGGTGAGATATGGATTTGTTTTAAATATGTATCTACTTCATTCCTGTTCTCTGAATTTTCTGTGAAAAAAATATGTATAACATCTTGATATTGTTGCTTTAATAACAGTTAAAACACATAAAATTCATAAAATAAATGTAAAAAACGAACCGAAAAGTATTGAAATTGGTTCTTCCGTTTCCGCCTCTTCAATTATTTCTTGGTATGCTTGCCAAATTCCTCTACTCGTCAATGGTCTAGGGTCTTCTGGCTGTCTTGTCGATCTTTCAATTACTTTTTCATCAAGAGCAGCACAAAGGTTCGTCCGAACCCTTTCAACTACAAGCGGTGTACTGAAAATTCTTGTTTTAAATAGTACTGTCGCCAAAACATTATTTTGTGTTGCGTTCAATTATATGTAAATAGTTTACTCTTAAATGATGATATTATATATTAGTGATGATATTTGGCGAATACGAATATTCGGTAAATATCTACTATTCGGCGAATACGAATATTCACATTCGTTGCATCACCAGAAAATATGCATCGAATGTGCTACCTTACACTTTTAATGAGTTTAAGAAAATAAATGTTTATTCTTCTAGGAAATATATCATTATGAAAAACTTCAGTATGAAAAGGATTTGCAGGCGGTAGATTTAGAAATTTTGAAGAAAGCGCATGTTGTTGGTGTGACAACCTCAGGAGCTGCTCGCCTGCAATCACAACTGAGACTGCTTTGCTCACCTATTGGTTTGTAATTTTGTATAATTTAGTTTTTTTATTAGTGGGGTAACCCCCTTTGGTCAGCATTTCAGATCCCATTGCAGAGTTAATCAAAAAATAGTCCAGAAAAAAACTGCACATAATGCCATTGAAAAGCTGAGAACATTTTAAAGATGTCCGCAAAATTGAAAATTTATATTTTTTTTAATGTTTATTAAATCAAATCATAAATGTAAACCGACCCTAGCAGTCCAGTAGGCATTACACTGGCTTCTCACACCGAAGGTTCCTGCTTCGATTCCCAATGAGGTCACAATAAATTTATGTGATTTACAGGATTTTTTTTTGTGTGTTTCGCTACAGTAATAAATTGTACTTCATGGCCTATTACCATGTTAAAAATAAAGTATCGCTACAGTAATAAATTGTACTTCATGGCCTATTACCATGTTAAAAATAAAGTAAATATTAAGTACTATAGTACTTATTATTTACTTAAGTAAGTGCTCATCAGAAAGTTTGGTTAACATTATTAATAATATTACAATTATTTTACTTTGCCAAAAGATGGACTCAGATAACGTGACATATTCTTAACATTCCGAAAGTCAACCCTCATTTAGACCACTTTATAAGTAACACTTCCACTATAAATAAATAAAATAAATTTAATTGAAGCTTAAATTTATTTATTATTAAATATAATTTATAGAAATTAACTTTGTATACACCACTTTTTTATTGAAAAAAAAATTAACATGTTTCAAAGCCAATGGCTTCTTCATCAGGATAACAAAAATTTTGCTGTGTTTGAAGAAGAAGATATTATTAACCCTTAACCACCTAGCACATATTATTGTTACACAACCACCTGTCGTCATACGTCTGTGGGACTCCCGAACAAAATAATTCACAATTCTATTGAGGAACATATTAAACTTTTAATTAGATAAAAGGCACATGAAAATAATATTTTTTTCTTTTAATCATAAATAATTGTCAATACTTCTTATTCATGCTTACAAACTAATATATTTGGAAAATGAGATCCACAAAAATTATCATGTAGAATAGGAACTTCTTACTACTTTTTTTTAATGTTGAATAATTAACAAACAGAAAAAAATAAAAATTCTCCATAAAATCACAAATTAAATAAAATTGCAGGCTCTAAATTCATAGTTTTTCACGTCAGCGAAAACACAGCTTGTTTGAGCATGCAAGGCAAATTGGTGTTTTACATTCGAAACACATGTACTGTATATTGCGTTTCTTTGTGTATTTGCAACAATTTTTTTTTTTTTTTTTTTCTGTTTGTTTTTACGAAACCGACAACCTTTCTTCAGCACTGCTGCTACATGGAACTGCTGATGGAGTGGTCACGTTTCTGTGGAGGATATGTTGAATTTCACATTATTGCAATTTCACAATGCATTCGTCATTATAAAAAATGCTGCCAAATATCCAGTGAACAAGACAAAGAATTAAGCCATGTATTCACTAGGGGTCAAATTGTCCCCCAACAGCACGCGCGGCATAGAGTCTACGTGACGTTGCATCGTCGTGCACTCTTCCGCAATGTAGCGCACAAAATAGCGCGGCATTTCTACATGCCGTGGCAACGTTGCCATGCGCACGGAACCCGAGCGTGCTCACTGCGACATTACGCTGTGCGTTAGTACCACGTGGTATGTTTACAAGTGAATGCGCTGTATCCTGTATCCGTCAGCATGACAGTGTGGGGAAACAAAATTGTTCTCCAACTCATCGCGCTCTATTCTACCAAAGTCGTACAATTTTGTGGGACACTTCAAACCGTGAATATAAAAATAAAATGATGTGAGGGCCAACAGCGTTCCTTAATATTGTCTTGCTTGGCTATGGAAAGCCCGATTATTTGTAATAAATTGTCAAAATCAGTTGTCATAATCAGTTGTCATTCAAGTGAAATTGACAAAAGAACTGTCTGACATTCGAAGATCGCATAGAATATCTATCCTTCTTTCTATTTGCAGTAAATAATTTCGGACCCACCACCTTTTTCTCCTCTTACATTTCGATAAACTCGTTAAAATAAATAGATATGCAGCTGTCATCATAATCTCATCGGGCGACATTTCCGCGACAAGTGATATGTGAGTCCCGATGTGTACACGTCCAATGACCGCATCATTGTCCCCGAAACATGAGCGTAGATGTTGATGCGACATGCCGCACGGAATGTTTTGTGATTTGTCCCCTAGTGAATACATGGCTTTAAGCTCACTCTGATATGCTGGTTTTTTACCTTCTCTTCCCTGCACTATTTTATGCTGCAAAGTTCTCGATCGTAAAAACGATGGGGCAGATGACCAACGAAAGTGATTTTTTATAATATTTAAAAATAATTCTTCTTCCACGTCTCCATCGAATTTCAGATCTTCATCTTCAGATGAAAACTCTTCGTTTCCACTTAAAATTGAAGACAAATAATGTTGGGATGGAGAATTTTCTTTACCACCTAGTACAGTTGTCTCTTCGTATTCGGAATCCGACACACAACTTTCTTCCAATACATGATCTAGCCCAACATGATCTTGACAGTTCTTGTTCCAAACACCGCTCGATATTAGTGTCACTAAGAGCCATTTTAAACGAAAACCATAAAAAACGCAATTAAAAAAAATTACGTAACCACCTCCCATAGGTCTCAGACTTTCTACGATAGTTTTTTTTTTTACTCACCTGAAGCAAACGCACGCACGTACAACCTCGACGAGCGCTTGCGCGACACTTTGGGGCGGGAAAAGGTACAGGAACTAACAAGTTAGGCGCTAACTTTGGCGCAAAAATATTCATGATTATTAATTCGATGGGGTCTGTGAGACGTATGGTATGGTTAAGGGTTAAGTAGGTCGTAAAATATATTTAATTTTGTGGTTCAACATTTCAGCGAGATAGACCAGTTAAGAATACATAAAATACTCTTCCTTTTTTCTAGTTATCGTGGAGGAAGCTGCCGAAGTAATGGAGTCACATGTTGTGGTGTCTCTTACAAAGGATTGTGAACACCTCATTATGATAGGTATTTATTTATTATTGGATTACATATATTTACATTAGAAATTTTTAATTTCTAAACACAAAAATCATCTAATATATGTAGTGTTCGATCTTCTATGATCTTGTTTTTGCATATCATATATCATCGCTGTATATATAATTAAACGTATGTGCCGTTTTAGTACATTCTGAGATAAACAAATGAAACTGTTTTAAAAAATAATTGCACAGACTAGATTTATAAAAAATATTTTGAATATTGAAATTTATTTATTGAAAATAAAAATATTACAAACATTTTACATTGAATATTACATGTTTAACTGTCCCCAGTAAAGTAATACTTGTGTTTGGGGTTGTATTTTAAAAAATCACTAGGCAGACTTTCCAGATGAATGTCAATATTATTTTTAGTATTTATATGAAATTCCATTATTTATTTGAAAAATTGACAAATTGATTTGTTCATCTCAGAATCTAAACGGCACATTGGCTTTATTATCTTTTAAAAGACTGTGCTAAAAAATACCTTCGGGAACGGTGGTGTAACACAGCATTACCTGATTAAAAATCGGCATAGTTTTTAATATGTGATAAAATATACATATATATATACGATACAGATAAGACTTTTTAATGGTCCTTTTATATAATTATGTAAGGTAATATACATATTTGCATTATTTCAGTAAATTATCATAAAATCATGGTATATCGAATTTGTGTGCGCTCACGCTGACGTATCATTACGAACTGAATTCAACGAGGCGGTCGCCAGGTCGCCTCAGTCCGTCTTTGTCTAACACGTGTTACACGACCCTACCATACTCTTTTGATATTGTTTTCCCTTTCACCGAAACCCAAGCAACCGCCATCTCTGTCCTACATGAAATGTGTGGTATAGTCGTGCTCTTTCTTGCTCGATTTAACTGGGATATTCTACTCTCTTTTACACTGGCCAAAAATACGAGAGTAATGAATAAATATTATTTAATTAAAACATCCGTACATTCGTAACAGTTTAATTTAGTCATTTTGGTGTGAAAATGTCTATTTGATGATGATGTTTTAGTTTTCGTAAATAAGGTAGATATTTCATATTTCCATGACATGTAGACCTACGTTATATCACTGACACACAGGAGTTGTATATACAGCGACGATATGAACCCTAGAGTCTCATTGTGCGTGTGGATTAAGCTCCGAGAATGTGAAATGTGAACAATCTTGTCTGATGACAAAATCTTATTTGTTTCATGCAGAATTTTATCACAGCAAGCTAATAATTTTTTTTATTCATTCATATTGATGTCCCCTGGGGATAAAATCCCTAGAGATGTCTCATAGAGACAAAACTATTTTTATATGGGAAAGTAGGTATGGAAGTCTTTTTGGGCGTTCATAGGACTTGCCTATCATACGGCTGGCTTAAGTGATCACTTTACACAATGTAACGTTCACCAATTCCACCCATCATATATTCGAACTTAACAGAAGAGCAAAAATAAAGTTTTGTCGATCTGATTTTGTTGATATGTAATTCTCTCATTATTAAACAATTTCATATTTCGTTTTTAAAAAATAGTAGATATTAAAACTTTCAACTTTATTAATAAAAATCTTTTGTGATATAAGCAATACTTTCGGAATACGATCCTAAATTCACTCAATACTTTTATTTGTACGGAAACAAATTATTATTTTTTATATTTATTTATTTAATCGCTCTCCAATATACAAAATATATATCAGTATATGCAATAAGAATCAGTATACAATAATAGCATCAAAAGTAAATTTAGCATTCGGATAATGGCTTGAATAATAAAATAGATCAATTTGATACATTAAGTCTGGTAATTATTTATCATCTTCATCTGTTTCCAGTAATGTCCATGATTGATAAAAGAAAGTCTCATTGATGGTCTAGATTCTAAAACATTTTTAAACATTTACTGAAACATTATTGCAAACATATTACATTTATTGAAATATCTCTTAGATTCAGTGCATTGATTATTTTCCACTTTTATCTTTGATTCATCAATACTTTTTATCACATACAGCGCGTTGATTGCCTTGACTTCACCCTCGCGGCGTAGATTTTTTTTTATAATTTGTTTTTTTTTTTAGTTGACAGCATTACCTATTTTAATTTCTCCATTATGTAAAAGTACAGTTTCATTTCTGTTAGATGATGAATAATATTCTAATCCACTAAATTAAATATCTGAATCACTTTTATAATTATTGAATACGTCAGTCATCCCCGTTGATGGTTGAATTTCATTTGATTAATTTAACTAACCAGAATTCTTCTTATCCTCGGTTGTCTCTGATGAATAAGAAGCGAAGAAGAGAAAGATACTGCGTTAATTTCCATGTTCAAACATAAAATTTTATAGGGGTATCTAAGAATATAAAATGGGTTCCTAATCTCATTATTATTGTACTATTAGCTCAATACGCTCAATTAGCTCACGTAAATTCTACAATCAAGTCAATTAATTTAAATTAAATTAACTTTTGTTCACTTTCCGTGATAGTTTTCACTGTTTTGTACAAACAACAAAATTCTGGGTAATCAATATTTAATAATAATAATAATTTGTTTATTCCAGCGTAACCAGGTTGTTAGTGCAAGACCTGGTCCACCATATATATTACAACTTACATATAGGTTATATTGAGGCACATGGAGAGAAAATATAAAAACAAGAAGAAGGAAGAAAAAGAATCCCATTAAATTAAAACATCCTAATTCTGCTCAACTATTTTTGTTTGATTATTTAAATTTGGTTTTTAGAACTAAATTCATCAATTCTCTCGTTTGACGAAAAACACATGATTTCATGTTGTACGTATATCCTAAAAAAAAAATTTTTCTTGAGATTCTTACATTAAAATACAAATATAATTAAATTTAACAAAAAAACTTACCAGGGATTTTAAATAATAGAAAAAAAATAACACAAGTTTTAAATAGATATTATAAACACCAAATGTGCGTTTAGAGAAGTCATTGGTAGAAATGGCGCATTTGACAAAAAATAATCTCAAAATTTCATTCCGATAATGGGTGTAATTGCTTTACCGACGAATTCCTCGATAGTCAAAAGGGCGCAACGAGGGGGCTCAGTGATTTTTCGGTCAACCAAAAGGGTGTAAGGTAGCAAACGTCCTTTTGGCTTTCTTTTTTCGTAATTACCATCATATAAATCCTTCTTAAAATATTATTAACTAAATTTAGAGTGGGAATTGGCACATGTCGTTTTGCCTGCCTAAGAATAAGATTTATTTAACTCATTTTCGGTGAAATGTCCCTAATGCACTTCTGGCTGAGGACCCTCGATATGTTTAACTTGCACACCTTGTTTAGTATATGAGTTGTATTTTTACTACCGTCACCTGCAGCCGAAAAATTTTCAATTGCAGGTGACATTAGTAAAAATATTTCAACGCTTTATACATTTATATAAAAAAAAATTAGGGCGATAACTTAGATAACGTAATAAACTGAATTTTTTTCATAATATAAAGCTTTTAATAATATAAAGCTTAATAATATAAAGCTAAATGTGGAGACCTGTAATTGGCCATCTATATTATATCAATGTTTTCTATGCTTCTTTGTTGTGCTGTTGGTCTTCCATGAATATTAAATAAATAAATAAATAAAAATAAAACTACTAAAATAATTAAGAAATGTTCAATATTAATAAAGCTGTAAATTTTAATATTGCAAGAAATTTTTACGGTTTTCGATGATTTTAAAACGCTTTTTTATTCACATAGAGAGATCATTGTGTAAATTCTTCCAGTAAGGGACAGCAGAAACTCACCCCATCTCAAGAGGTGGTGTATCCATTCTGTACATATTTGGGAATAGGAAATTAATAAAAAGATTAACAATTTGTAATCAGGGAGAGTTATATTTAACACTCAGACATTTTAGAAAGAGTGGTTTATTTGTTAAATCCAGAAAATCACAGAGAAATATCCTTGCTCTACTCAAAAAATTGTTCGCAACGATAATAAAAAACAGAGAGGAACAGCAAGGATTCAGAAAGAACCGCTCTACTACCGACACTATATTCACTCTTAGACAGATAAAAAAGCAATAGAATACAGTAAACTAGCCTATCTCTGTTACATTAATCTAACAAAAGCTTATAAGCTAAATATATCTTATAGCCGTAAATTATCTATAATACGCATACATCTTAGGGTTTTATTTTTACTAACAATATTTTCACATTGCAGGTGACCATCAACAACTAAGGCCTAAAACGGCTACATTCCAAATGGCAAAAAAATTTAATTTGAACATTTCTCTATTTGAGCGAATGCACAAAGTTGGCACTCATTGCTGCCGATTGGGAGTTCAGCATCGCATGAGGCCAGAAATAGCTAAACTTATTACGCCGACTATATATGAAAAACTGGAAAACAATGCTAATGTAGAACTGTATCCCAACGTAAAAGGTGTTTTAAAAAACTTGTATTTCATTGATCACACTGCACCGGAGGCCGAGGTAAATATTATCACGTTTAAATAGTTTGTGCAATTTTGGTAGAGGGTATTACAATGAATTGTTTTATAATAATTTGCAATTTGCTCAGTCGTGATTGATTCACAATTCTTAAGCCCGGTTGTTTTAAGTTCGATCAAAGTAAGCGGAAATCCTGGGTTAAACTGAGCTTAACCTTAAGGTCATCATCTTAACATCAGAAATCTCGCAGAATTGAGTTGTTTCAAACTAAAAATCTGTTAAAATCGGATTAGGGGTGTTGCAATTGTGTAAAATAAAAATCATACACAAATGCACGCCAAAATAATTTTGCATATGGCAACACATAATTTAAATTTCATTTGATAGCAAGCAGATGTTTCGATACATGTCATCAACAATGTTGTTTTACTGAAGATGTCCACAAGAAGATGAAAGGAGACTAGTGGGCCGCATTACGCAATTAATTTAATGTTTTGTGGCTTTGTTCCCGCCTAAATGCGTACTGTCCAGCAGATTTTCGAAGTAGATTCGAGTATACGATGAAATGCGCCAGGAAGGTTAGTTATTGACCAAATTAAATGTTATCTTACCTATTTAGTGTTTGCAAGAACAATATGTTTTTATTTGATCTTTATTGTATTTCTTTAATTTTTCTCTTTATAACCTTTTCTTTGTTTGCAGGTAATGAGAAAAGTGAATCCAAAGCCCACTCAATCTCAAAGTGATATGCAGAATAAATTATATGTGGTTCAGTTAGATATTTTTAAAACCCAACTATCTAAAAAATCGTCAGGAAATTCACGAAGTTGTTTTGGAAAGGCATAATGCCAAAAGAGATCTGGCTTAATTTTATTACAAGTTGTATTTTTTATTAAAATATTCATTTTCCTGTTAATAGGTATACAAAATACAAGATAGGTAGTTATATAAAATACAATAAAATAAAAGAATTTCATACACCAACTATATTGTTTTATTACTATTATTCCGCGGACGTCCTCTGCTTCTGCTGCTTTCGACAAACAATTTTCCTTGCCATCCTTTCTTTGTTCATCTGTTCCACATGACCAAACCAGTGGCCATGTCACTGGCTCTGCATACTGTGAATTCCGGATTCGAATTCCGGTGAGGTCGCAATACATCTTTCTGATTTCTTTAAAATCTAGGTGTTCTTGTCGGACCGCAATTAAAATTGGGCCTTCAGGCCCATTGTAGCATTAAAAATTGCTGTACATATGGTTAGAGGGCATAGTCCCGCTCTCCTACAATATAGCAATTACCAAATCTGGTACCTAGTACCGTTTGTCGTAACTTGATATTTTGTTTGGACATAATGACAAATATATTTCTGATTTTTATAGTGCTCTTCGGCTGACTAAAATGTGGTCTGTGGTCAGCCATTGCTCTGGTAATGGCTGACCCTATCCTCAGTCCAAGAAACAGTATTCCAGATGCATCACCTACGCATCTTTCATCGATATAAATGTAAAATTATCAAAACCCGAGTGAAATAGAAACCTTGAAAAAAAATATTGTCGACGATGCCCTGCGGTAAAATTCATTTAGAGTTGCGGAAAAATCAATTTCTTTTGACAAAAAAGTATTGTTTGAGGTCTAAGTAAATTACTTCTCCTGTTATATATCAGTCGATCGTCGGAAAAGCCTGTGTCACCCTACATAATATTGTACATTTCGACACTTTGTATGTAAAATGTCGAAAAATTTATAAAAATATATTTTATTGACAGATGTCAATTACATTGCGCAATGCGCATGTGCCGAGTGAGTGACCGAGAGTTTAGTCTAAAATTTCCACTCAGAATTCTCTGACAGATTTCGCTTAATCCGAGTTGAAACAACCCGTTTTTGAAAAAAGTACTAAAAATTTGAGTTTAAACTCTACGCTTACTTTGATTGAACTTGAAACAACCGGGCCTTAGTCAATCAGTTCCCTCTGACTTGATAAATGCAGTAAAACTTAATTTTGCAGACCTCTATTTACTGGACAAAATTTCTGCTCCATATGTCCGGTGTGAAAATTAACATTCTATTAATTTTAATACTTTTATAGACATTCTTGGCCGAATAATAATATTTATTTTTTTAATAGAGATGTGAATACGTGACACTTTCAATATTCTTACTATGTTCAACATAAACTAGATGTTTTTGCTATGACTAATTTGCTGATCTCTTGGAATGGGGCTCGAACTCAATCTCTGCTGCCGTCGCTAGTGGCGGATCACTACTCCTTAGGAGCATGGTACTGGTGGGTACACGTGCCAGCAGATGAACAAATTGGTGTCGGCCATCATCTTCCTCATCGATCTCCAAAGGGATCAACTAGTGGACCAGAACCGTCAGGAGTGGAGGCTAGATCAAATGTTGCCTCACCTCTGAGAATTATAGCAGAGAGTAGGCGCTCCGTACTTCAGCCTCCACCCCTGACTCATCCGGTCACTTTCCAGGGGTAGGCATTTCCTATTTTCGTCACCCACCGCCTCCAGGAGAATCGCCTAGCTTAGTATATTGCCTTTGAGTATGTCGTACATCAGGGTCAGACTTTCATTGAGGGTTGCAGTACCCTGACATGCAATACAGTACTTCCAGTAAGCTCGCCTATAAGCATCACAGAGTGAGATGAGCTGCGGCAACCGCTCTAACAACCGCATTATTGAACCAATCCCGCATGTGAAAATTTTACACCCACCTCACGTAAATTACCAAATTGGTTTATACAAAGTCCAAAATTGTCCCAATTGTTCCTGGTGAGAAAGCTCCGCATAATTCTTGGCACACGGATGGGCTCCCTGCCGAGACTGATGGTTATGAAACATGTAGATTCTGAAAGAAAAATTAAATGATTGTATTTCTTATTTTGTTCAGGTGGATGATATCGCAAGCCATATGAATGATCACGAAGCACAATTCATCCTTAACTTGGCTAAATATTTCATCCAGCAAGGGTACAGTGCGGACGAGATAACTATTGTGACCACTTACTCTGGACAAATGTTTCACATGAGAAAAGTAGGTATTCTTATAAGCTTATATGTACTTATGTATGTTTATATAGACAGAATTATGTATGTTTATACAGAAGAAATATATACAGAGTGTTTGAGATCTGGTCTATCTATAATACTTAAAAAGGTTAGACATTTTAAAAATACGAGTCAGAATTGGAATTAAGCAACTTCGAAGTTTCTTTATTTTTTCAATTAACACCTAATTTCGAATGTACATCCCTGCGTCTGTCCATCCACCCGTAACTTAGTGGAATTACAACAAAACTGATGTGACTACCCGCGTGTGACATGTAAATGCGCGCTGTTCAGGCTACATGCAAGGGTCACGTCAACAAACTACACGGTCTTGATATTTATATTAATTTAATTATGTCCCGTGATTGTTCACGGGTGTACGGCTAGTATTTATTATCTTCTGTAAAATGTTAAACATTCTCTTCAGTAACTTGAATATTGTAAATTTATTTGCTTTAATTAAAGCTAAATACAATGATTAAATTTTGCAGAAATTTGAAACAGAAAACAAATCTTAATGTTGCTTATCTTCAATAGCTATTGATATTATTCACAATTTTAACATTTTTTAACCATGTTCTTAAAATATATTGTAAATATGTATCTATATAAAAGATTTTTCAGAAAGCAAAGGCCATGTCTCTCTTGGAAGAAGTAAAAATTGTGGTACTTGATAATTTTCAAGGGGAGGAGAATAAAATAATTCTATTATCCCTTGTCAGAAGTAATCCAGAAGGAAGAATCGGATTCCTCGTGGATGACAACAGAGTGTGTGTGGCCTTGTCCAGAGCTCGAGAAGGTACCTACTGATTTAATAAATCCCAATTTCAAATATTACAAATGCACAGGATGGAAAGCTTGTAATTGATTTTTTTTTTTATTGCTCTCAGGTTTTTATATGATTGGAAATATGAGCATATTAAAGATGAAAAGTCAACTATGGGATTCTGTTAATACTACCTTGACGGAACTGGATTCGATTGGACCAAATTTGACACTATGTTGCAAGAACCATCAGGAAGTCCACACGCCAGTAAGTGTTTATCATCAATCCTTGCAGTAAATCAGTAGGTAATAGTGCAGGTCAAGAAGTTCCAAGATTTTGAACATGGTTGTAGAATAAATGACCACTCTTTGTGTTTCTTTCCATTTACATTTTTAGTGAAAATATTCTTGGGTGGAATGCAGAATGAGGCGTTGGGAGCTGTATGAAATATTAACAAATTTTCCGGTATAATTGAATGTCCTGATTCCAAAAATGTCATAAAATAATGTCGCACTCTTATATTAAATGAGTAATTCCAATTTAAAAATCGTTAGTAAATTTGACAAACCAGCCTTTTCCTTTGAAGTTTTACATGTATCTATGGAAATCATTGAATAATTGTCTATTGTTCGCGTATCTGACGGCTCCCAATACCTTATTCTGCAATAACTGTTCATTGTTTTCCAGTTTTGGAATTTTAAGCAACTGTTTGGAGTTGGTATAGTTGTGTATTTCTGCCAAGGCTGTCCACATTTAAGGCTCCAGCCATTTGAAAATCTACCAATTCTGGGCAATTTCGTGTGAGAAAAGACAAATAATGAAACTTCATGCACAGTTCTCTGTTGCAGCACCAATCTTTGATATAATTCACTAATTGGAGAAAATGTGATATAATTAGAAAAATAATGATTGACCACATAAAGGTTTCTGATATGCACATACATTCCTACATCCAGTACCTATTGATGGTTCGCTCTTGCCCCAGACTTCTGAAATGTACACATTTATTACTTTATTAAGTATCCATGACAAATTAATTAATTATTAATTAATTAAAATAGAACAATAATTATTAAACACTTTATGGAAAGGTGTCACCTAAAATACTTCAAACACAGACTTTACAGCCCCGATTTCTATATATCTAACACAGTGTGTCAATGTGTCACTGAAAAAGTGAAAAAAATGGGACCCTTTTTTCTTTGCTTTTGTTTAGGTTCAAACTGCGCAAGACTTCTAAAGTTGCAGAAGGTGGGTGTAATATGGTCTGTGGAAGGCTCTTAATCTGTGGACATCGTTGCAAGAGTTTATGCCATCCCAACAATGAAAATCACACGGTGGTCAAATGTAAAGATAAATGCAAAAGGTAAAATGATTATTTTGTCTTGTAAAATACCACCAGTAATAATTACTCAGATACACAAAAATTTATTCTGGATTTTTACATTTTTCAGAAAATTTTGTGACTTGGGCCATGACTGTCCCCTGATGTGTTTTCAACCGTGTAAACCTTGCTGTCGGCCTATCAAAAGGAAATTAATATGTGGTCACGAGATTGATCTAACATGCGGATATGACTATAAAACATATAAATGTAAAAAGGTTAAACTGAGTGTAGAATTACCCAGCTGTCATCATCAGGTAAGCACCACGCCAGAGATAATCGTTTATAAGAGTAATAACAAATTTTATTTTTTTCATTATTTTTTTTATTTTAGGAATCTCAACAGTACAATTTATTATAATGGCATAATGTATTGGGTAATTCGTAGACCAATTATAGAGATCTATGGCATAAAATATTAAGTCAAGCAATGAAGAAAACATATATTAAATAGAGAGATAGGAGTGGGAGTTAGAGGGAGAAGTGGATTGTGTGTATTCTGTGCATGACGTTGTATATAGATATGGGGGTATGTGCAAAGAGTGATGAGAGTTTGGCTGTGGTGTGTGTATGATGATGGTCGGTCTCAGTTAATCCGGTGAAGATATGGAAACAAGTAATATAAGCGGTTTAAATACGATTTTTAAGAGCTGAGATGTTGGTATTAAATACATCAGTGTCATTGAAGTGGTCATTGTATGCTTTGCATTTTCACTGGATGAATGAGTTCTGTGCATAAGAGGTTCTGCTTATGGGTACATGGAAGAGCACAGACTGTCGGGTTCGCCTTGATGGAGCGTGGAGAGAAACCAGCTCCAATTGGCTGGGACAGTCAATATGTCCCTGAAGTAACTTGAAAAGTAGTATTTGATCAGCTCGTGCTCTTCTATGTTCCAGGGTTCTCATGTTATAGAAATCCATTGCTTCCATATATGAGTCGAAATACATGCCAGATTTACCATTGAGGCAACGCAAAAACCTGTTCTGAATTTGTTCTATTCTCGCAATGTATGTTGTCTGTTGTGGATTCCAGACCTGAGATGCATACTCCAAGTGACTGCGAATGTAGGAATAATATAAAATTTTTAATGAGTGAGGATTTTTGAATTGTTTGCAGGTTCGAAGAATGAATCCCAGCATACTGTAGGCTTTGGAGATAATATGGTCAAAGTGCGCTTTAAAAATAAGTTTACTGTCGAGAATTATTCCGAGATATTTTAATTCGCATTTGTTTTCTAGTTGAGCGTTGTTTATTGAGTAGGCAAACTGTATGTTATTGGTTTTCGGGAAAATGTCATTTGAAAGCATTTTTTTGCGTTAAGAAGAAGTTTGTTTATATGACAGTAGGCAGAAACATGGTTAAGATCTTCTTGAATTTTTCGGCAATCGTCTAGGGAGTTCACTTTTGCGAAAATCTTCATATCATCCGCATAAAGTAGGAAATTAGCGAAATGAAAGCAGTTTTGTATGTCGTTTGTATAGATTATGAACAGTAATGGACCCAGTAAACTCCCTTGAGGGACCCTAGAGGAGATGCGCGCCCAGTCAGATTTAAGATCGCCAATGACAACTGCTTGGTTTCTGTTGGTAATGTAGGAAATAAGCCACATTAGTAGGTCACCGTGAATTCCTATTTTTATCAGTTTATCCCAAATACTAATAAAATAACATATATAAATAAAATCGATCTATCAATTTGAATTAAAAATGTTTTTACAGTTTGTGAAAAGTCTCATTAGTTAGTTATTGCATTTAATTATTTCAATTTCGGCATCTAAGACTAGAGTCTTCTCAAGTATTAAAATCGTAGAATCTATATTTCTACACGTTGGCCTTGAACATGTAAATAAAGCTATATTCAATCAAACTATTTAATGAATTTGAAATTAGCGAAAACATTGCAAATTTAGTTAGAAATTGTTAACAAGGCATTAATTTCATTAAAAATACACATATTTTTGCTACAGTGTTAAGAGTAATCAGTGCAAACTATCCACGCTAAACAAGGTGACAATTTGTAGTATACACTTTTTTATTAAAATTATAGGCGTGTGATGACGGATAATAACAATTTATTTCACAATTAGCAATGCGGCGACTGTTAATATCAATCTATTTTACAATTATCGATGTACAATAGCCGCTAATATGATTTGTACGACAATTATCCGCATGCAAAGGCAACGGGGATCAAGGAATGTAAAGGAGATTTTCACACACAAACGGGTTCAGGCGAGCGGTATATTTCCGGTTACCGCAGCACTTGAAAGATTCGATTTTGCACTCACATGCGCCCGCATATGCAAAAAATTTCATAACTTAAAAAAATATGTGATGCAAAAATATATTGATTTATGGTGAAAATGTCAAAAATTATCTTGAACTGCGAATTAACGAGGTTAAAATAAAAATTAAACAACATTTTGTGTGTTTTGTGTTTGAATACTTTAAATTTAAATTTTAAAGTTGTCGGGGTAGGAATTGACGGGATTTTTCTGTATAACAATAATCAACAATTCTTATCAGCTGTTCAGTAAAGTGACAAGATTAATTAACTCGCCATAGAAGTGTTTGATTCGAGTGAAAAAATCAGCATAATATGTCAATAAGCTGTATGTTTATCAGGGTTGAGATGATTTAAATCAGTTAATTTAAATCTCAATTAAAATCAAGTGATTTTTTAAAAAAATCAATAATCTAAATCAATACTTTTCTTTACTGCAACCAAAGATTGAGAAGGCGGCTAAATAAGTCTTCCTTTTGAAGAAAATAAATTCGAACAAATTACAACCAATAAAAACACAAATTAGGTATATGTAAGTAAAATATAAGTGACTGCGACTGTGGTGAAACCCAAAAGGTTTTATATTAGTTTATTAATTAAATTTAATAGGTTTTTTATTAATTTATTAAGTATTTCGTATTCTCTATGTTAATATTTTATTAAATATGACAAAATATTACTCTATTTTTTAAAAATGATTGACTTTTAGAAGAACTTGTTGATTTTCGTTAATTTTATTATATTTTTTTGTTACATATGGCAAATATGTTTTTTTTTATTACTGACTTTTTAGAAGAACTAATTGTATTGATTTTTTAAAATTTTCTTAATAATTAAAATAAACAAAAACTATACATTACGACGTGAAGTTCTGTTGCTCCCAACAGAACTCCTCGTCGCCACCAGCTTCGCTCAGTCGGATAAGAATCGGACTCACCCCACTTCTACAATTCAAACTCAGGGTACTTCCGGTGTCGTGTATGCTGCACTTCAGCTGTCTCTCACTTTAACTTATTTTAAGTTGCAACAGTTCAATGACTAGGGTAATACAACGAAACATTATTTAGATGAAGGGGAATTTATTCAAATGAATTTTAAACAGAAATTAATAATGCCACAGAAGGTGACAATTTTTTATGAAGTATTTTTGGGAATTTTGCACATTGAAACCCTTTTTTTACAATAAATTGAGGTGAAGATTTAATTTACCACGCCTCGACATCAGCGCTAGCGGCCGCGTCATACAAGGATGGAAAAGACAGTGGAACTAAATACTTTTATACTACTGGCGGTGACGCAGCGCGGTGTCGGTGCGTGGTAATCACATTCTGCAGATTAATGAACATCTGGGCAAAATTTCTATATCACATTTAAAACAATGAAGCTACAATAGTCTGGCACAAACACCGCTTCCGCACGTGCTTAGCAATGTTCCTTTTTTTTTTAAAACAGCTCGACCTGATGCACATGTTCTTGTATTTACGGAGTCAGATAACACGCAGCTCGCTCCAGGCGTGATGTGAAATTGATTATTAGAGAGAATTGGAATACCAGGCAAGTCGTGGTCTTTATTTTGCTGGCCTCGCATCTGAAGGAGGATTGCTCCCTTATGGGTCCAGAGAACAACCCCGCCCCGAGGCTTTGGGCTGCCGATGCAGATGATTACCGGAACATTACCTCTGCAGCTGCCCCCCAGGCGTTGCAATGGGTTCACCTTTCACTCCATGCTGCGTCACCTGGCCATGGCGCGAAGCGCTCCCGTGGAAAAACCCTCTATTAAGACGAAAGACATTATTAACAACCAATCATGTAATTTCACATGTTATCTTTATGCCACTTCAAATTGCGTCTCTCGGAATGAGCTTACCTATTAACACGAGGGTTCACAGAAAGGTTCACATCTCGCGTGCTGAAGTGTCAGATTCCGAATGCGCCATTTTGTAATATCGTCCCTGCCGTTCGCGACCGCTGTGAAACTATCTGCAGTAGACCAAAGACATTATTTTGTTCCATAGAGTATTTGCGGTACCTACGCGGTTAGAAATCAATTTTTGGTGCAGATAGTTGGTGCGGGGATCGATAAATTCATTTCTTTAGAGGTTTCGCGAAGAGGTGTGACGAACAAAGGTTGCTACGTCACAACATATTGTTTTTTTTCTCAACGATAACTAACATCCAAATTAAAAAAGATCAGAATTTAAAAAAAATCTGATTTTAAAAAAAAAATCAAGAATTTTATCAACCCTGATCTATCTATATCAAATTAAAGGCAATAAGAATATTTATTAATTGATTTATTTATAAATATGTTTTGTATGTAATTAATTTTGTAAATTAAGTAATATTTTTATAGGGCTACAAATACTGCTATCAAGATACGAAAGACGTTATTTGTGAGGAGCTCTGCTTCCAGCGGCTGGTATGTGGGCACGCTTGCAATCGAAAATGTCATAAGGAGAATGATCCTGATCATCTTAAGGTGAGGTTACAATATGCATTGTTCACTTGGAGCGCCGAGAATGAGATGCTGAATGTGAATAATGTATCCAGATATTGAATCCAAAATCCGGCTTCAAAACCCGTCCCTTCCTACCAAAAATACCTACATTCAATTTGGAGTCACATAAAGGTCTGCACCTAACAAAGGTGCTAGCATCATCCGTTAAGGTCAAAGCTTCACTTTAAATTTTCTGTTGTTTTGGAATTTATAACTTTTATGTAATAGGAGTATATTGATCATTTAAATGATTTATAAAACCTGTCAAATACATATAATGTAAGTCAAGTATTAAGTTCAAATTGGGGTTTAGTCTGGAGAAAGCATGGTCATGGGCGTAATAATGCCTCCATTGTTTCCAAGTTATGCCCCGATTGATAATTGTTGATTGACTGTTCTACTAATCATAGAAGTCGCATGAAAAGGGGATTTCTTTGCTTGTCAAGAAAGCTTGATAATAACAGTAGCGTGCAGTGGACATAAACTTAGGTTATGCAATTATAGAAACAGGACGCTGTTTTCTTTTTTTCATTACACAATCTGTGAGGTATGATAAAATTGAGCTTTCATTTGTTAATAACATACATGTTTGTGGGTGTTTGGAGCATCAAATATGTCTCAAAATTGTGTAACAAAGTTACATCCAGCAAATAAATTTGTAGAGCGTCCTTTAAAAAGCCCAATATCACTTGCTGCATTTGGTGAGTGCAATGTGAAAATTACTTGCATAACAGACTCCCTATTATCGGGAACGTGAATTAATTTGGACAAATTTCAAAGGTTATTGAAAAAATATTTTTCAAAATGAATATATTTCACAGTGTTCATTGTTTTAGTGTTTCACTTCCTGTCATTGTATTTTTTTTTATGCTTCAACAGGTCAAGAGGCCCGATTATGAAAGCAAAACTCATCACAAAACACCCAGGCTTGAATGATTAAATCACCGAGAATCAAACCTGGAACCCTCAGTGTATTGTCACTTGTGGGTTCTTGTTGCAATTTGGAGACAGGGATTATAAATAAAAAAACACACCTTTTAACCAATAATACTAAAGTTTTACCTACCATTAAAACTCTTATTATGTTGCCTTCCTCATCCAGAACATATATATGTGAGAGACGACATGTTGATTCTTGTCTAAGTGGTCTAATTTAGCTTCCATTCTCTTTGTTTTGTCCATCCTGGGACAACATCATCCATTTTCTCTATGATTTAGTTTGCTCTGTCACCGGCAGTTGGCGTCCTCCGCCATTTTAGATGTTCAATTGTAATCTCACCAGGCAGTAATTAAATATATGTTCTGGATGAGGAAGGCAACATAATAAGAGTTTTAATGGTAGGTAAAACTTTAGTATTATGTAGTGCCTTCCTCATCCAGAACATATATATGTGAGAAGTGTTTGTTATCGCCTTGGTGACAGAACTGATGTCAATTGTGAGAGGTTGTTACTTATTATTGTACAGGTTCAAACAGATTTGTGAGGGATGGTAATATGAAGGAGTCACTACCTTCCAGTACCTCCCTTCTGTAATGTTTTGCAAATACGTTCTCGCTCTTCCAGTTTCCTCTTTCCAGGATCTTTTCAATGGGGCAATTTTCTAGCCAGCTGAGTGATGCTACAGCAGACCTTGTACTCCCTGCTGATTTATCAATGCCGGCACTTCTTAGTACTGTTTTCACCCATCCTCCAATTATTGTTCTTGTGGCAGGTTTTGGCAAGCCCGTTGTTGAAATAAATAAATCTGGTATGGAATTTGCTTCTTGTCTCCTTACTCTAGACAAAGTACATACTTTACGGAGCCAGTATACCGGATCCGTAGCTTGGTCTGAGGAAGCATTAAGTTTCCATCCTGACTGCTGGCGAGTTGCAGAATCAGTTTTAGAGCCATAAACTGGCCAAATTATAATATGGTCTCCATTGTCCACGAAACTATCCGGTGTATACCGTAATAGAGTAAGATCGTGCACTCTTCGCCCAGATGCGAGTAAAAGGATAACAGCGCATCTTCGAGAGGCCTCAAACAGAGTAACTATTTCTGGAGGGTTTTCTTTCAACCAATTACTAACTTGCCTCGGGTCCCAGATAGGCAAAACTTTCTTCTTTTTAGTAGTATTAACTATACCCTTCATCACTTGTTTAACTAAAGTGTGGTTGCTTAGTCTCGATTCCCATTCCGGGTTAGTTAGTGTTGAAATAGCTGACTTATGAAGTGCAATGGTACTAGGAGCCAAGCCTTCTTTGAGTTTTAAATTAGCTAAAAATCTTGCCAGTTGGGGGCCCGATGGATCAGTTATGTTAATCTTATTCTTAACACACCACTGGCTCCACCTTTTCCATGCTAATTTATAGGCAGTGACTGTGGCCGATCGCCATCCAGCATTGAGGAGAGCTCTTTCGTGTTCTGACCATCCATTAAGTGCTCCTGCCCAGCCCCAATCTTCCATACTTCCATCTCTAGTCTTTGGATCTGAGGAGGATGAAGACCTGTCGACATATCCACAAGGTTGTCGAGTAGATTGGCTATTTGCAAGGGTGGGGCTAGCGCTCTCGACTGGAGATCTGGCAACCAGAACACCTTGGGCCACCTCGGTACTACCAGTAGATAAATACCGACACACTTGTTTAGATGTTCCAGGACTCTCGGTATCAAGCAGGGCGGTGGAAATACCCATGCCAGTGGAAAGCGCCAAATCCTGCTGAAAGCATTGTGATAAAGGGCTGCTGTGTCGGTTAAGTCCATGCATACATATCTGTTCACAACATGAGCTGTTCTGGATGCAAATAGGTCCACCATGGGTCTGCCCCACGTGCGGAATATTTGATTGGTCGCTGAAGGTAGAAGGTGCCATTCGGGTAACACGGTCCCTCGGGAGAGATGATCGGCTAGTCCGTTGTATCGTCCCGGGAGATAATGCACTTCCATCCTTATATTGTATGCATCCAATACTTCCAGAATCTAATACGTCAACTGAAGAAGGCTCATTGATTTCGTGCCTCCTTCGTTGCGTAGATATGCCAGAACTGTTCTGTTGTCCGATTGAATGAGACAAGTAGAATTGCTCAAATTGGCTTTCTGATACTTCAATGCCTGGAGAATTGCAAACATTTCTTTTATGTTGCTGTGCCATTTTGCTTGTGGTTGTGTCCAACACCCCGAGAGTGGCGTGTCGTCTACCTGTGCCCCCCACCCACTGTCTGCTGCGTCTGTCGCAATGAAGTGGCATGCCTTGGGGAAGTGGATAAGGGAATGTGTACTCACATTGTGTATCCACCAATTCAGATCGTTCAGTACTGTACAGTTCACAGGTACCTTCTTCCGGGGTGGGAGCTTCGCCATGGCATGTGACTGTAGCTGCATCTGCCTGCAGTGCAGGCGACCCCTGGGGACCACAAACGCTGCAAAGTTCAGTTGTCCTAGAATGCTCTGCGCATCCCTCAGTGACCATTTCTTTATCGTTAAAATGTTCCGCAACGACTTCTGTATTACCCGGCACTTGTTCCTCGTCAACGTCTTCTGATTGATACCAGTGTTCCATGACACTCCCAGATATTCTATCGCCTGTGTCGGTAAGTGTACACATTTCTGTATATTGACAGTCCAACCGAGAGACTGTATAAAGTCCAACGCCACTAATGTCTGCGACTGGAGAGTTTCCTGACTTTGATGAGCCAGGAGAAAATCGTCCAAATAAACAATTATTCGAATCCCCTTTCTTCGGAGGATCTCTGCGATCCAATTGGTTATCGCTGCAAAAATTTGAGGGGAACTGCTCAGACCCTGAGGCAAACATGTCATCTGTAGACATTGCCCTCTGTACATGACCCGTAGAAAACGGCGATGGGTTTTTGCGACTGGTATATGGAAGTACGCATGACTTAGATCTATTTTTGTCACATAGTCTCCGGGTTGCAAGAAGTCGGGTACTTTGAAGTGGGAGATCAGGGAAAACTTTTTCACTCGCACAAAGTTGTTTAACACCTTCAGATTGATGATGGGACGATGAGTCCCGTCGCTCTTCTGCACCAGAAACATCTGGGATAGAAACCCTGGATTCATGGGTGCTGGTTCCAGTACTCCCATCTTCAGCAACTCCTTTATTTGCATGTCCATTTCGGGTGTGTGCCTTGTGCCAAAACTGTGCATTCCCACCGGGGTAAGTCTGGACAATGGCGGCTTTTTCAAAAATGGAATTCGATACCCCTCTAGGATTTTTAGGGCGAAGTCGGGTGCATTTGCGATTCGCCATTGTTCTAAAAAATTTCGCAATTGCCCTCCCTGAAATCGCCTGGGCTGACCGTCAATTGTTCTTGGAGCGACGGTACGAGGTCTGCCCACGTACCGTTTGGCTCCGAAATTTCCTTCCTCTGCTGGCAGAAGAGGAGGGGCCAGAGTGGTGACCGGGGTCTGCCCGCCGGTACTGAAATGGAAATTGGGCGGAACCCAGATTTCCTGCGGAAGCACATTGAGTTTGTGTGACTGCCCGTGCTCCGCTTTTCGGCCTTGACGTGGGTTCGCTAAATCTCGGGGTTTGCGGAAACTGAGCCCTGAAGACCTTGCTTGCCCCACCAAGTCTCTGCAACTGGGAGACAAGCTTGTCTTCATTAAATAAGTGTGTCACCGTGGGAGGAATCTTTTCCAGTGCTGCCTTATCCACTGGAGTTTTGCACGTTTTCAGGATGCGATCACGCCGATGTTCGATAATCTCCGCTCGCTTCCCACAGGCTATCTGGAGAATATCATCGTTTTTTAAAATACTTCCCCCAAAAACCTCCTGAAATTTCTGTGCTAGGGTGTCCGGCGAAAATTCAGTGTCAGGCTGACAGCTCCAGGTTAGGACACTTTGTATAGAATCCTGGATGACCTGCCTTTGTTGAAGCGCCACGTGGGAAATTGCCGCGAACGCTCTCTCCATTCCTGCGAGTTGGGTACACGTGGGCGTAAGGGAGTTGAGTTCGCAGTTCACTTCTAACTCTTTAAACCCCGGGTCTGCCACATATTCTTTTAGTGCCTTGGCGTAACGAACATTACACCAACCGGGAGTATTAAAATTTTGCAGGCGCTCTATCGTTTTCAGCATAGCGTCTGTCGGTGCCCCCATTGACGGTTCCTTCAATACCACGGCGGGATCTGGCACATGGAATACCGGAGTGTCAGATGCGCTGAAAGAACTAACACTAGGCACCGTTGGAGCCTCTAGAGGGTTTAATAAAGGCTCGCCGTTATCTTCAGGGCCCTCAAACTCGCTCGCGGCAGAAATGCCGGCGGCATCTCGGCTAAACACGAAATGCTGTAGATCACTTAACTGGCGGGCCAATTTCTTGAGAATTTTCTTCTGCGATCTTCTCCTGCGTCTCTTGGTTTTAGATCGCGAATTATCTGAGCTTGAAGACGAAGACGAGTCCGTACTTTCGTTACGGCGTTTGCGCGTCTGTTCTACGGCAGACATTATGGCGCGAAAATATTGCGACGCAATAAACTTTTGGCAAGAATAAGAAGGCGTCACTACGCTTACAACGTTTTCCGTTACGCGTTTTACGAAAAGAAGCACTTAATTTGTATTTTTGTAAGTAATCTCGAGCGCTTATTTATTTATCTATCAAGATGCGCGAGACAGTACGACCACATTCGAAAGAATTTCGATGTCAATTGAACATCTAAAATGGCGGAGGACGCCAACTGCCGGTGACAGAGCAAACTAAATCATAGAGAAAATGGATGATGTTGTCCCAGGATGGACAAAACAAAGAGAATGGAAGCTAAATTAGACCACTTAGACAAGAATCAACATGTCGTCTCTCACATATATATGTTCTAGATGAGGAAGGCACTACATAATAGCACATTTGTGGAATATTTTGCAGTAGAAAAATATTGTTCGTAAAATTACTTTTGAAATAGGGAGCTATGAAAGGCGTGCAGTGAGAACAAGAAGCATATCTTTTTCCTATAAGTTAAACAGTTTATTAGTTTGATATAACGATACAATAGATAAAGCAATAGTTAACGCGACCACACACACGCTCGTCAAGAAGAGAAGTGGCCCGTTCAAAAATGGCGGTCCGTCTCATGTGCCTCCACCTTTCCCGCCTTCCGCATGCACCGCAGCACCCTCTGGTGGTGGAACATCGGTGTTGCCATGCAATAATATACAAATAATATAATCAATATTTTTTAACAATGTCAATCTACAATGTTGCTGAAATTATTGAAAAAATAATATTAGTTCATTTATTTCAGTACACCTGTCATGAAAAATGTGCTCGTCCAAACAAAGGTTGCACGGAAAATCATCCGTGCGATAACCTTTGTCACATGGATTGCTCTCCTTGCAGAGTGAAGGTTTGTTATGTATTTATTTACACATGAGAAATTTTATAAATTTAACAATTTCTCCAATATACTTTGAGAACTAATATATCCTGTCATGTTTGTTGTTATGATATGCTAAATTTCTTAGCTACTTTACGATATTAAAAACGTAGTGAAGGTTTTCAAAAACTCTTATAATTACTTTGACATTTATATTTGGCATCGCTATCCATCTCCAAATGCGATGCACCCATCCCTTCAGCCAGATCTTTCCAGTTTATTTAAGAAAAATATTAAGGCTGGACAGCCGTTTCATAAACATGCGAATCTGTCAAATTACGTGGATAGATCATGTACTTTCAAGCCGTACCTGAGATGTTATCTGAGCGTAAATCGAATAAAACTTGAACTTTCGTCACATATTTATAGTTACGTTACTAAAACAGTAAGGTTTTGATAGAAAGAGATGGTCATATATTCTTCGCTTTCGTCGGCGTCAGGCATCCCCACAGAGTACTTCATCTGTCAAAATATTTACTTATTTAACTTTTGACAAATGATCTTATATTATTTGAGTCGACTTATTATTTTCCGTAAATAATTTAAGAATCATATTAATAATTCTGAACTCCTTTTTAAATCAATTAATATCGTAATATGATAATACAAAACAATTACCTAGCCTCACATGCGTACTGCGTATATCAAAATGTATTATTTAAACTTTCGACAAATTCCTGTATTTTATTTACGTCCAATTATTACTTACTGTATAGAATTTAAAAAACATATTAATAATTCTGAAATACTTTTCAAATCATAATGTATACTGTTGGTACGCACAAGGCCACGTACGTGGTACCAAGTTCGAAAAACTATTAAAAAATTCCCAAAATATTTTAAAATTTTAAAAAATCGAATTTAAAAATAGTTAAATATAGGGTGGGTCTCCGTGTTACGGTGGGAGAAATTAAGATGAAAGTTAAAAGTTATTATTTTTAACAAAAAGGTAAATAAGAAATTTCAAAAACACTTTTCAGGAAATTAAATAAAAAATAAAAGGCACTTTTTTCTAGCAAAAAAACGATTCCGCGGACCGGCAGCGTAACGATGTAAAAGTAGTCTTGGCGAACTGAGGATGCTGGGTCTACGGAATCTTCCTTTATTTGTACTTAAAATCTAGACATAACGGGAAATTAACGCTCAAAATGGGATTAGTAATGGAGCGGAGAGACATCTCGAGAATACCCAGTGGCGGATGGTGGTGAACGCAGCATTCCCGAGCGGATCATACCGTGCCGGCTCATCCTCTAGATGGACCATTTTGCCCGTCTAGCCAAATTATCTCCCGAACGGGGAGGTGTACATATATAAATGTTACGTCAAATTGAACGCCTGGCACATCTGCATGTGAATTTAATTTGTCCGGATGTGTCGGCGTTCATAAATCGCCTCAAAAAGACCGATTCCTATCTCTCGATGTATCTCCTTCCAAAACTAATCCGATTCTTTATTTTATAACGAATTCTGACAGGAAATGACATGCCGAATCCAACGATATACAACATGCCAGGTTTTGTGCACTTTTTCTGAGTTCATCTCGTGAACTTTCTGGTTTTACGGCGTTGCAAACTTTCCACGCGCCGCGTATGTCTGGTCCATAAAACAGCGACCCCCGGCAGACGCCGACATGTCGCGTTCAAACGTCGGCCTGCGCGACCATTTGAACGGCCTTTCAAATCTGCTGCGCAGTTATCTAAAAACTGGCAAAAAACATATTTTTACTATTTAATTTAATCCGCCAGATCGGCCGTCATCCTCCACAGTGAGATACGTTTATTTCCGAATCTCGCGGATGTCCCAATAATGCACAAAACCTTATATCTCCAGTCAGGATTCGTCAGTAATAAGACCGCTAATTCCACTCATTTTATTTCAAACAAAGAATTAAATTTACACTTAAACATACATATAAAATCAAAAAATTCTTAATGTTAGACAAGTTGGTCGAGGCCTCGACGCGGAAATAAAATCAAAACGTAAACCTTATAGTAAAAATTATATACATAAAATGAATGAACATAAAATACAAACAAAACACATTATAATTCCTAGAAATCGTCTTAATGACCCCTTTTCATTCATACGCGGTTAACAATGATTCACTAATCACGCTTTTCACGGGCGATGTTTATTTACAAATGAGTTCACCAACACACACACACGGCAATTTATTGTTATTTTTATCAAATTTAAAAGTGTTCAATTTTATGCCGCTGGATTGATCGTGTGCGAAACAACTGTAATATAAACGAAAAATAATTACGCCACTATGAGATTCTGGACTTTGTTGTTGAAATTGGGCTAATAGTGAAACTGATATGTGACGCATGTTCAAAGTTCATAAAACCTTAATATATGGGAGATATCAATTGCTTTTGAGCGTATTATATAATAATAATTCATATAAATGTCAAATTTGGCGTAGAAGTACGATTAATAGTGAAATAAATGACGAGGAATATTCGGCCACATAAACGCGCCCGACCTCTGCCGTGGCCAGACGGCATATAGCCATGTATTTACTAGGGGACAAATCGCAAAACATTCCGCTCGGCATGTCGCATCAACATCTACGCTCATGTTTCGGGGACAATGACGCGGTCATTTGACGTGTACACACCGGGACTCGCATATCTTGTCGTGGAAATGTCACCCGCTGAGGTTATGTTGACAGCTGCGGTGTCTCATTTGGCGAAAACGGGGTTCCGCGCAATTCGAAATGTTTTTTGGGTCGCAATTTCAAATTAACGAGGTTTTACTGTAGTAAATTGAATATTATTAAAAACAAGGTCCTTTTTACAAATAATTATTGTTTTCCACACGTCGCGGAAATGTCGCCCTATGAGGTTATGATGACATCTGCGTAATGAGTTTATCGAAACGTAAGAGGAGAAAAAAGAGGAGAATGCGAAATTATTTACTGCAAAGAGAAAGAAGGATGGATATTTTATGCGATCTTCGATCGATACAGCTCGATGAGTTCAAGAACAATTTCGTTTCCCCACACTGACATCTTGACAGATACAGCGCATGCGTATTTACTTGTAAACATACCACGTGGTATTGACGCTCCGCATAATGTTGCAGTGAGCTCGCTCGGGTACCGTGCGCACGGCAATGTTGCCACGGCACGTAGAAATGCCGCGCTATGTTGAGCGCGATGTCGAGGAACAGTGAACGACGTTGCAACGTCACATAGACTTTATGCCGCGCGTGCTGTTGAGGGACAATTTGTCCCCTAGTGAATACATGGCTTATGAACGGCATTTGTTGTCTAATAAAATCAATGTTTCCAATTAATTAAGTCTGGGATGGAAGGGATGCTCTGTGGGGGAAATGTTGCCTATGTTATCCGCCGGGTCCCAAAGAATAAGTATGCAAAATTTTAGTCAGATCAATCAAACGGTGTAGATTTGTATAGAAAATATATCGGGGCAGGGGTGGTATAAAGGGGACGGGAGAAATGTCACCTATGTTACTCGCCGGGTCCTAAAGAATAATTATGGAAAATTTGGGTTAGATCAGTCAAACGGTGTAAATTTGTACAGAAAATATATTAGATGGTGGGAGGGGGTAAAGGTGACCTATTTTACCCGTCATGTCCAAAAGAATAAGCATTCCAAATTTAGGTCAGATCGGTCATCCCATGTAGAATTGTTCAGAAAGTGTATCATGGGGGGGAGAGAAATGTCGCCTTTGTTACCCGCAGGATCCTAAGGAATAAGTACGCAAAATTTGTGTCAGATCAGTCAAACGGTGTAGAAACGGTTAAGAAAATATGACAAGGGAAGTGGTAAAGGGGAGGGGGTAAATGTTGCCTTTGTTGCTCACCGGGTCCTAATGAATAAGTATGCAAAATTTGGGTCAGATCTGACATACAGTTTATATTTGTATAGAGAACAGAAAGAAATTGTTTTATATGTATAGATGTAAACACACTCGTATTCAAATACAACATTGTGTCAAAATTTCAAGGCCGACTAATTTTCGAGTTTTGCGTTCACAAACATACGCAGGGTTAATTTTTATAGACATAGGTATTTTTGACAGACTAAGGAGCCACCATTGTGGCTATGTCAGTTAGTTGCCGCATTACTGTTCTCGCAACTGAGGTACGATCTTTTCTCCAGCCGTGTAATTTTGTTTTTAGCCTAGAATTTAAATGAAATTATCAAATCTGTCTGGAGATGATGAGAACTTTATAGTAAACGCTAGAATAATCTAGGAGTTTCCAAAAACCAGCATTTTGCATATAAATAGAGGGTCTAGGTTGCGGCGCGAAAGTTTTATTTTGACATTTCTACCGATTTGAAATTAGCGACAAGCCGTCGTTGTTACCAACGCGTGTGTGATAGCAGTGTTGCATAGATCAATTAGGCGAAACACTTACTTACGTGCAATATTTGAACAGAAATTTCTCGTAAGAGTTACCCAGCGATAATAAAGAATTTATAGAGTGATAAATTAAAAAATAGCGTGAATTAAAGAAAAGTGTATTAATTTAATTTTTGTCCATTTAATAATTAATTAATAAATTGTTACTTAATTTATAGTGTTTTCCATTTGTCTCCCAAAGCTACGACCGGTGACAATATAAATAAATTTTTAATACCATTAGCAATTTTTTCAATGTATGTTATTTATGATTTTAACAGGTAGAAAAAGTGAGATCTTGCGGCCACACAATCGTAATAGATTGTCAAAAAGATCCAGATGCAGAAAAATGCACAAAAAAATGTTTGGAAAAATTACCATGCGGACATCCGTGCGGTAACCTGTGCTGGGAGAATTGTTCGACAGCGGAATGTCAAGAACTTGTGTCCAATCCGTTTTCGTCATTATGCAAACATGATTTTGAAATACCATGTTCCAAAACTTTGCTCGGTAAGACATTGCTAATATAATTCAGTAACTTCTACCAATACAAGATTTTTGTACTTTATTGCCTTCTGAAATGTGTACGAAAGTAAACAATGTAAAAAAACATGGAAAAGTGTTATTAAAATTTTTAATATATAATAATTGATAACTTAAAATGTTGTACTTTATTGAAAGTCAAGATGAATGAACTGTTAATATCTCTAGTAAACAAAAATCAGTGACTATTTTCAACGAAACTTTTATAAAACCGCTTTATTCACAGTGTGAAAATTAATATCTTGTTTACTTGAATACAGATGTTAAAAACAGTCATACATATTATCTTCCCGTAGAATGTAGTTTACAGATAATAGAATTCTCGGATATTGGAATCAAAATCTCCGATAATGTAATCGCAATAACCACCGCCTGTATTTTATTGTAAGAGGTATCGCACTTCTCAAAACTATTATTTAGCAATAAAAGTAATACTCTGTGATGTTTGGCAAACCAAACAGTAAACAAATTAATTTAAAAAATATATATTTAATATTTTTTTAAACCAAATATACTTGTATGTATACATTAACAGTTTTTCTTTACCTATAGACACAAAGACTGGTCCAGTCCTGACCATGGAGTTCTGTCAGCAGCCTTGTGGAGCTCCTCTGAGCTGTGAGCATGTGTGCAAGGGTAAATGTGGCCAGTGTGCGGGAGGACGGTTGCATATATCCTGCGGGGAACCTTGTGGATTTACCCTCGTCTGCGGTCACAGGTGCAACATTCTTTGATCTTTTCCCAGCCCGTTATCCTTTATAAATTTTTAGAACGTAGAAAGTTAATATTATATATTGTTTATCATTTAGTCCCACTAGGTAATAATTGAAAACTTTCATCAAAATTCATGAAATTTCTAGTTTGAGGTTTACTGTTTGTGATGATATTGAAGCGTGACTTACAGACAAACATATATTTAGGAAAAAAAGTAAAATAAAATGAATTCAATCTGACTGACTATTATACGATATATTAAGATCTGAATCCCAATTATAATAATTTCGATGTCTGTTCCATTAACTTCATGTAACATCCGTAATTTTGTTTGGAGTTCGGCTGGAGATGGGACTTGAACACCAGGCCAGCAAACCCGAAGGCGGCAACGATAGCAATATTGCTACCGCCGAGCCTGCATTACCAGTCAAAAACACAGTACATATAGGACTTAGCCACGACGCAAACCATTCATACTTATAAAATAAGATTATAGGGTGCACAATATATTTTTAAATATTTTTTCTTTGGGTACACTGGCTTTATAAACATTTTTTCCGAGACCAGTGACATCTCCGATATGGTGTGGCGGCTACCATACCGGGCTTTTATTTATACGTAAAAAAATATTCTTTACAAATTTTTTTTTTAATGAAATAAATAAATACTTATTCCTTAGGAACCGACACATCAAATTACCATCATTTTTGACGGATTACAGCTAGTAATATAATAATGGGCAAAACACGTTGCAAGACAGGATACTACAAGATGGCCTCCCAGAATTCTGAAATGGAGACCTCGGGAAAATAAAAGAGGCATCGGAAGACCTCAAAAGAGATGGGCTGATGATATTGTCGCTGTGGGGGGAAAGAAATAGCTACAATTAGCCAACAACAGGGAAGAATGGAAAAATAAGAAAGATGCCTATATCCAACAGTGGAAAGACAAAGGCTGATGAAGAAGAAGAATATAATAATTATGATAAATTTATTAAGAGATAGATACTTTATTTTACATAAATTCCATTTAAATATACAGTATAACCTCGTTAATTAGAAATTTTATGTACAAAAAAAAATTAAATATACAGTATAACCTCGTTAATTCGAAATTTTAGGTACAAAAAAAAAATCGCGGTGCGATTGCGAAATTCGCCAAAAATCGTAAAACTCTTGAAAAACCGTTAATTTCGTTAAATTTATGTTTATTTTTTAAGAAATCACTTTGAAAACGCAACATTTATTATGTTGAATTAAATTAATAACATTTATTTAACATTTTATTCTAGCTGCAAGGAACCATGTCGAGAAGCCTGTCTCCCGTGTCAGCAAATATGTGAAGTGCGCTGCAAACATTCTCGGTGTCCCCTTCCATGCGGTGTGCCATGTGTTATGTGCAAGGTTAGCTCATTAAATACTTTCCCATTGTGCACTATAACATTACTCATCATACGTCATCTTATTCAAGTGCTCTGATTTATATATAATATTTTGAATGGAATAAGATTTTATAATATTGAATTCAGTGAATCTGTTATATCAAAACATGGCGGCAAACGTACACAATTGTTTTGGGTGTAATAAATAAATTAATAAAGGAGGCAGTATTAACTGCAGCTCTTGCAAACAATGGTTTCACAAAAAGTGTAGTGGACTAGACAGTGTTAATTTTAATAAATTTGCTGCGGAATTTAAGAAATACGGGCAAATTAACTGGAAATGCCAGTCATGCATTTCGGAGGTTAGCATTATAGAGTCTGACAGTGAGGAAGATGGTGATGAGGATGGCATCAGTGCTTTGCCGAGGCTGACTAATCAGATTGAACATCTTTTTAAGAAATATCTAGCTCCTTTCACAAAAATAATGGAGAACCTTGAGTCCAGTGTCGCTGGTATTAGGTCTGACCTCAATAAACTTAACGACAGCACTAAAACAGCTGCCAAGCAATACACACAACTGAGCAAAAGAATCAGTGCGATAGAAGAAAAAGTTAACGCAGGTGGTGTCATACCAGTCACACCTGACGGTATTATTTCTGAAATCTATGAGAGGCAGAAGTGTGAAACTAAGGTTATTGCTTTAAACGTCCCGGAATCAGAAAAGCTTGCCGGCGCTGACCGGCTCCAAGACGACCGTGACAGGCTTTCTACGATAATTCCTCAGGAGGTATCTGACTCTATACCTAATATGAAACTACGTCGACTTGGCAAGGCAGCAGAGGGGAAGACCCGACCCCTACTACTTGAAACTCCAACTGCTAATGAAGCGAGGACTCTATTGAAAACAAAACCATCGGAAGGAATCTAGAGTAATTTTCAAACAATACCTTACATCAGCACAACAGAAGAACCTTCAGGGGCTGAGTTCTGAATTAAACGCTCTGGTGGACAATGGAGACATAAACAAGACCATTAAATATGTCAATGGAATTCCGAAAATTGTTGACAAACATACATTTCGCCCACCAAAATCAAAAACGATCCACAAAGAAAAATAATTTATAAATTTATTATCAAAACACAAGAGGTCTTAGAACTAAACTAAATAGTTTCTTAACATCTTCTGCAAGTAACAATAGTGATATAATCTGTGTTAGTGAGTCTTGGTTAAACTCTTCTATAGCTGATGGTGAAGTAATTAATGACACATTTGCAATATTTAGAAAGGATAGGGATAACAATACAAGTATTTACAGCAGAGGAGGTAGAGTATTTATTGCTGTCAAGCGCAGCATATCAGCCGAGCTACATTCAAAACATCGAACAAATTTTTGTTAAAATTAAATGTACAGACGGCGATGTCATAGTTGGATTTATCTACATACCACCGCACTCAACGACCGACGTCTATGCTAAACACACCAACACAGTCTCATCTATTCAAGCTAAATACCCCAACTCCAAGATGCTCATTGTAGGCGACTACAATATCCCTAGTAGCCTTCCACGAGATGACTGCGAAAATCTCATCTACAACAAACTACTCCTCACTGGATGCATGCAAATGAACGAAGTACGGAACTCCTACGATCATCTCCTCGACTTATGCTTTAGTAATTTCTACGTGAAACCGGAGAAATCACACCCTATAATTGACAAGGATGAACACCACCCTGCTTTGCACGTTTACATTAGTAGCAAGGCCAACTTAAAACCACATAGCCCACCAACCTACGCATTGGACGTGCTGACTATGTAACAATCAACAGATTCTTCCTAAGGATCAACTGGATTGAGTTATACATGATTGACACCGTTGATGATAAAGTTAAATGGTTTTATGAGAAAATCAACGAATGCATTGAGTACCATGTTCCAGTTTTCTCGAAGAAAACCAGCGACTACCCGTGTTGGTTCTCAAAAGAACTCATAAATAAAGTTAGACAAAAAAAGAGGCACACGCGCACTACAAGAGAACACACACAAAACCAGCATACATCCGATTCAAGAAGCTGAGATTGGAGTGCAAAAAACTCAGTGCCAGCTGCTACAGGAACTATGTTACCAGGGTGGAGTCCCTGATGGAGACCGATGCTAGCCAGTTCTGGAAATTTGTGAAAAACAAGCGTCGTAATAACCTTGACATTCCATCTGAAATGTTTTGGAATGAGAAAACAGCTTTTAATGGTGGTGAAATAAGTAACCTCTTTGCATCATACTTCAGGAGTATCTATACTATTAACAACGCTGCCCCAGCGGACCATAATACTAGTACTCGAAGCGTCAAAGATGCTAACTTTTCGGAATTTAGCGTCACCTTTGATAACGTCTTTAAACAGCTAACGAGCCTGAAGGTCAGCAAAGGGCCCGACTGTGTACCAAATCTCTTCCTAAGGAATTGTGCAGCCGGTTTCTGCGAGCCCATAACGCATATATTCAGCAAATCACTACAGCTTGGAGTCTTTCCCTTGGCATGGAAACTCTCGTTCATAAGCCCAATTCACAAATCTGGTACTAGGTCTGAGGTAACTAACTACCGCCCGAAATGTATACAAGTTGCCATGTCAAAGCTTTTCGAGAAACTAATTCTTCCTCAACTTACATTTGCATTCAAAAATATGATTACTACAAAGCAGCATGGCTTCTTCGGTGGCAGATCTACAACACGAATCTGTATCTATACATTAACTACATACATAATGCTTTGAACCAGGGGCTGGATGTACATGCTATCTACACAAATTTCAGTAAGACTTTCGACTGAATCCTGATTGACAAGCTCGGTCTGTATGGTGTGAGAGGCACAGCATTAGAGTGGTTCCATTCGTATCTAACTGGCAGATTCCTACAAGTCAGAGTTAATGGATTTATCTCTGAAGAGTATGAAGTATGCTCTGGTGTCCCTCAAGGGTCACATCTTGGTCCGATTCTCTTTAATATATTCATCAATGACATCGCAGACAATTTACTATCCGATTACCTAGTATATGTAGATGACATGAAAATTTTCAGAAGAATCATGAATGACCAAGACTTAGAAATTCTTCAGCACGATCTCAATGAACTCCACAGGTGGTGTACTAAAAACAAACTAATGTTAAATATCGGTAAATGCTCAGTAATGTCATTCTCTAGATCACGAAATCAATATCAGGCTAATTATCTCATTGATGGACATCATCTCCCAATAGTCACCTCGGCAAAGGACCTTGGCGTTATTGTGGACCATAAACTGAATTTCTCAAGCCACGTGGAGAAAGTTGTGTCACAAGCTTTCAAGACTCTTGGTTACATCATTAGAGCTGGGAAGGACTTCAGCAATGTCTACACGCTGGTACGACTATTCGACAGTCTCGTGAGACCGATTTTAGAATACTGTTCTGTCATTTGGTCGCCGTATACTAATAAACTAATCAATCAGCTCGAAAGAATACAACGCAAACTATGTAAATGCATCGCCTATCGTACACGATCACCAGGAGATATTGAGACCGTATATAACAGATTTAGAATCAGCAAACTAATCACTCGAAGACAATTGTCTGACCTGACCTTCTACAAATCTCTCAACGGACAGATAGACTCGCCCGAGATCCTGGAACAATTTGGCATTATCACTGCTAGGCCGGATCTAAGAGTGCGTAGGTTGTTGGAAACCACTAAATCCACAAAAAGTTACGTGTACAATGGCTCAAGAAATAGGATTGCCAATCTGGTGAATAGCCACTGCGTTGATATCAACTTCTTCGATGAATCGTACGTCTCATTCTCATCAGCGGCAAAAAGATTGTTATCACAGTATTAAAATTACCCTCAACCCTATATGATTATACCATGTTGTTACTATGCTAGTATTTTTTTTTATATATGTGCAATTTTTCTAATCCATTCATTTAAGTCACATATTTTTGTAAAATCAATGTACGTAGCCGATTGGCGTATGAATAAATAAATAAATAAATTACTGTACCGAGACCAGTTTGGGAATGTCGGAATTAAACCTTAACACATTCCACATTATACATATTTAGTCCCATTTCAAAGTGCACTGCTATTTCAATTTTAGATTGTCAAAGTTTACTTTATTTATATTTAATTGATACCTTAAATTACCCTCCTTCTACAGCTTCCCTGCCCGCGTAAGTGCAGGCATGGAAAGTGCAGCAAGATCTGTGGTGAAGAATGTGATATTGTCCAGTGCTCCGAAGCATGCGGCAAGCTCCTTGCCTGTGGACACGCCTGTCGGGGTCTATGCGGAGAACAGTGCCCACCAATATGCAAAGTCTGCAAACCAGAACAATTTCCTGAGATATTTTTTGGAAATGAAGATGATGAAAATGCAAGGTAAGGGATAGTGATTTTATTCAAATATCTACAAATAATGTATCTTTACAATGGAAAGTCTGTGTAATATATCTGTTTAAAATCGAATATTTAAATTCAACAAAAAAGTCTGTGTATTATATCTATTTCAAATCAAACATTTAAATTCAACAAAAATTTGCTGTGGTGTATTTTAGGAGCTACTTGCGATGTAGTGTCAACTACAATTTTTTTTTAATGATTTTAAAGGATGTTTTACGAAAATTGTCCACTTAATTAGTAAACCAAATTATTTGCAGGTTTATCAAATTAATAGACTGTCCTCATGTGCTGGAAGTGACCAGCCTAGACAAGTGGATGCAGGAGGATCCTGATGGCAAAATTACTCTTCGGTCATGTCCGCACTGCAAGACTCCCATCGTCAATACGCCCCGCTATTCTAACCACGTGAAGCAGGCGCAAAAGAAGATAGAAGCAGCAAAGAAAAAACTCTTTGGAGATGGCCAAGAAAATATGAATAAATTAGATGATCTTGTAAATGAAGTTTCACTTCTCAAGATGAAGACAAACAATGGAAAAATATCTTCAAAATGTGAAGGTTCGTTCCACCATTTTTGTATTATAATCAGTCATCCTTTCTGTATCTGGGAATATAAATGTATGGGATGTGCCTGTATATAATAAGACATGGATTTAGCGGAAAGTATGCTGGTGCAGTTCATGTGGTTTTGTATTCTCTTAGGCCCGGTTGTTTCAAGTTCGATCAAAGTAAGCGTTCTTTTAAAGCATATATTTTTACGTTCTCCGCCAATCAGACGATCCGTTTTCGTAAAAATCTATGCTTTGATCGAGCGCTTACTTTGATCCAACTTGAAACAACCGGCCCTTACAGTGGTTCTTTTATTCACTATTTTTTATCAGGCTACTAATGATAGAAGAAGTGCACTCTTATTATCAAGACTACGACAATCTCCCCTTATTCTCAGAATAACAGCATTGTTTTATCCTACAACAAAACAGAAAGGATGTACTAATTTATTTATGCTTAAAGTTTCTATGAGATATGTCAAGACATCTGTCAAATGTCATCACGTCAAAATTGACTAATTGACTATGTGAAATGTGTAAAAGCAGTCAAGACATGATTGTTACGATAATTAGATTGTTATAATAACACAAACTATTAAGAATAGACCCGATTTTTCTGTGTCACCGTTTAGAGGGTTAATTGCCTCATGCCTTTTTGTTCTGTGCTGGCAATTCTACCTGCTGTCTAAACAGTTCTCAGTATTCTCCCAATCTTTTCTGGTATGCACTTCCCATCCAGCCCCTCCTACTCACCATTAAAGTACAGATACACATGCTTATTTTGAGCATGCTCATTTGCATGCTCAAAATTAGCATGCCCTAACAACTGTACATGCTCGTAAATGAGCATGCTTAAAACTAACAATCAAACACACATGCTTATTAGTGGCACGCTCTTGTCATAGAATAGAGAGGAACTCTAGTTCAAAATTGAAACTTTGCTAACTGAAATAGAAAATTCAAGTGTACCAAGAAATCAAAGCAGTTCCCGGGTTTAATCTAACACACATGCTTATTACTGGTATGCTCTTGTCATAGAAAAGAGAGGCTCTTTTTCAAAATGGAAACTTTGCACACTGAAATAGAAAATTCAAGTGTACCAAGAAATCAAAGCAGTTCCCGGGTTTAATCTAACACACATGCTTATTACTGGTATGCTCTTGTCATAGAAAAGAGAGGCTCTTTTTCAAAATGGAAACTTTGCACACTGAAATAGAAAATTCAAGTGTACCAAGAAATCAAAGCAGTTCCCGGGTTTAATCTAACACACATGCTTATTACTGGTATGCTCTTGTCATAGAAAAGAGAGGCTTTTTTTCAAAATGGAAACTTTGCTAACTGAAATAGAAAATTCAAGTGTACCAAGAAATCAAAGCAGTTCCCGGGTTTAATCTAACACACATGCTTATTACTGGTATGCTCTTGTCATAGAAAAGAGAGGCTCTTTTTCAAAATGGAAACTTTGCACACTGAAATAGAAAATTCAAGTGTACCAAGAAATCAAAGCAGTTCCCGGGTTTAATCTAACACACATGCTTATTACTGGTATGCTCTTGTCATAGAAAAGAGAGGCTCTTTTTCAAAATGGAAACTTTGCACACTGAAATAGAAAATTCAAGTGTACCAAGAAATCAAAGCAGTTCCCGGGTTTAATCTAACACACATGCTTATTACTGGTATGCTCTTGTCATAGAAAAGAGAGGCTTTTTTTCAAAATGGAAACTTTGCTAACTGAAATAGAAAATTCAAGTGTACCAAGAAATCAAAGCAGTTCCCGGGTTTAATCTAACACACATGCTTATTACTGGTATGCTCTTGTCATAGAAAAGAGAGGCTCTTTTTCAAAATGGAAACTTTGCACACTGAAATAGAAAATTCAAGTGTATTTGTGATTCCTATAATAAGTCACGAAAAGTAATGTTTTGTCATCTCCCCAACAGCCATATTTGTTTCATCTGTCACGGACTGAGAAGATCGCATTGACAATTGATACTATCCGCGAATGACAATTGCATGCTCATAAGCAAGCCTGTTCACACATGCTCAAAAGATACTCCTTCTCATGTTCCCAAGCCACCACGTCGCAGGGCACAAGGTCACGCGCGTGTGTACGGCCGCTTTTCTGTGGACGCCTCTACGATCATTTATTACGCGCAGTATTATCAGAATTTTTCATTTTCTCTTCGCCATCAACTTTTATCACTTTTCATATTATACTTGAATATTTACATTGATTGCATTGTGTACGGCATTTTCGAAGATCATTAACTACCGACGCGGCGCGGCGTTCGCGGCATTTTCTGTCACCAATATTATCATCCGAGATTCTTATTTTGAGTCAAATAACTGAGTTAATTAAATACAAAACTAAACAACGGAAAATAAATTATATAATTTTAAGAGATCGACGTTTTTCTGCACGAGTTTTACGGCTTACGTACCTATGTAATTTATGTGACTATTAATTTTAGAAAAAAGTGTCAGATTTTTCAGGGACATTAGTTTTAAATACTCCTAACTTCCTTTGTTTGCTGAATATCTTATTTCATGGCCGACAATGGGGACGTATTCAAAACCATTTGCGATCTCTTTTAAGGCCGCGGCACTTTTTTTGCTATGGCGCATAATATACATATTAGAAAAAAAAAAATTATATGTCGGAATTCGTTATAACGAAATTGATATTTTTCAGTCGCTTGGATTTCGCAATAACGAGGTTTTACTGTATATCTATGGAACAAATTTGTTGGACAAGATAAATGAAGAATTGACATGAAGTTAGGCACAGAAAACTCAGAAATAAAACTTCTAGCCTTAGGACGAATTACGGCTAGAATTTTAAATCGGAAAAAATAGATACGTCACGTTAAACAAAAACGTCAGAAATAAAACTTCTAGCCATAGGACGAATTACAGCTAGAATTTTAAATCAACTTTTCCTTAAGATAAGGATTATTTAATTAATATTTGTTTCCCAGAATGTTTACTAATGCACAGCTTTTTTGCTTGTATGGGCTGCACGCCATTGCTAAATATTATTTCAAATTACTGGGGTTATGAATTATCGGAGTTAATCTGCTATAAAATTAACATTTTGGGACTTGAGGGTTTTAAATATTTCGAATTGTGGCGAATTTCGAGATATCTTTTTGAATTAACGACGTTTTACTGTATTCACATTCCTCATCCGCCCACTTCCCGACTCTAGCCACCCCTACCATTAAACAGATTCCAATGATCTTAAGTTCAATCATCTTTTTACAATACCTTGTGTAGATTTCACTCCTGCATCAAGAATAAATGAGGCACTTGTCACAAGTGAAATCGCAACTTTCAATGCCTACCTAAGTTTTTGATAAATTTTTATTTGTTTTGATCTCTTAAATATTTCTGTGGGTGTGGACCCATTAATTGACTAATATTAATTTAATATGCAAGTTTGACTTTTGAACTTTAGACAAGTTGTCTTTTCTCTATTTGATAGCAATAGATTAAGGATTATAGATCTCTATTTGAACTTTAGACATGTTGTTTTTTCTCTATTTGATAGCAATAGATTAAGGGGATCGTCACAGCTATGAGAGAATGTGGTGAATTTCGCTTGCATTGCCAGACAATCACAAATGTATGACTACAATAATAATAATTTACTTTATTTTTCAGAGCGACTGGCTGATTGTCTCCAGCTGTTTCAGTCATTATTGAGTAAAGTGCATAAAAATGATCTAGTAAAAAGAAAACAAATATTTAAACTAAGCAGCAGTGAAATAAATAATCTCACATTTATCTTTGGAATATTGAAAAAATTAAAAGGAATTTACGATTCAAAAAAAGTATCAGACCTTGTGATTATAGATCATCAGATGAACATTATTCTGAAAGCTGTTAAAGAACAGTATCGGAATAATGTTTCTCAACAGCGGTCCCAGGATTTGTACAGTGAAATACTAAGGTTTGAAAGGATAATTGATATCACATACACTGAAGAACAATCGCAGTTCACGAACAACAAAAATAAATCTGATCTTGATGATTTAAAAACAAGAATTATTTCTTCATTAGAACCATTTGACGAGCTTACAAATAAAACTGTATTTGAGGAACTCAATAATATACGAAAGGTTATATGCTTAACACCAGTAACTAAAGTTGAAAGAGACATGATTGTTCGTGCCATGAATTTCAAACAGGGTCATTGGTACATGTGCCCAAATGGACATCCTTATTGTATTGCGGATTGTGGGGGGGCTGCGATGAGAAGCGTATGTCCAGAATGTAAGTCAGTGATTGGTGGAGAGCAACACAGATTAGTCAATACCAATCGAGTGGCAACATTTATGGACGGAGCAACACGAGGTGCCTGGTCTCAAGCAGCCGACATGGGGAATTACCAATTAAATGATTAACACACTTTTCACTATACTAAGTAAGTATGTATGTTCTCATACGTAGTATTGAATTGAATTGACATAAAACTTTTCTATATCTTAATTATAAAGGGGAAAGTTTGTTTGTCTGTAACAGTAAAAATATTTTGAATGATGCACTCTAGCATTGCTATATTTATACAGCATACAAACTTTATACATGGCCTTTTTGCGAGTTTTATTCAATCTCCATAACCGTTAACATGTGACAACACAATAGACAAAGAGTGACAGGTCTCTCTGCACTCAAATGACTTTCCAGGCAAGTTTCATCCATGTGCACACAGGTGATAATTATTTTGTTGCTTCTTATTGTTATTCTTATTCGGTTTCTATATTACTTTTTTTAATTTTGTTCTTATTTTATTGTGCTCTTGTATTTAATCTTTAGAGATATTTAATCATACTTATTTCTCATTATACTAACTATATACGAGTATGTCACTCATTCATTTATTTTCATTGTATCTAATAATTTTTGTTATTCTCATATAGATTTTCAATCAAAATTATATCATGGTAAAGTATTTCAGATTCCCAGGTGCCATAAATTTGCAAATAAATGGGCCTGCTCCCAATATTTAGGTAAGCAAATCCTCGTTGAATTTTTTTAAAGATTTCTCTATGAATGTAGTGTATTTGTATTAAATTAAAATAAATTTAATTTTTATTTAACAGACAGTAACCTGGATACTTAGGTAGTTTCTTATTTTAGGCATTTAATTCTTTTATGTAAATTTACTGTCAACATGTAAAGAAATAAAATGCTTTATATAATTTATCAAGAGTTTTTATTTATTTAACATGTGTATGATACAGGTTTTCTAACCAACATAACCATCACGCCATTTCCCAGAGAGGATAGAACGCCTCTTCTGTCCTGGCACAGCACTTTTGCTTCATCCACTTTCATAGATCTTCTCATGCATGCTCTTTGGTTGTTGAACTTCTAACAGTCATCCTCCAATATTAGATTTATCTAGTCATGCCAGGTCTTCCGCAGACTTATCTGTTTCTGCTGCCTTCGACACTCACCTCATAAATTGTCTTTACTATCCTTTCCTCACTTATCCACATTGCCAAACCATCTCAGTGATCCTTTCTTTATTCTATCTATTACGCTATAGCCAGCATTACATTCACTTCCAATTAATTTATTCTCTTCTCTATTGTACAAAGATTTTCCACAGATACTTCTAAGTATAAGCATTTCTACCGCATTCAGTCTACTCTAGTTCTTTTTTGCCAATTCTTTCACTTCTATACATCAGAGTTGGCACCAGAACTTCATTATGTACCACTAGTGTTGCTTCCTTTGACAGATTTTTATAGGCCATATTTGCATTCAGAGCGCCATTCACTTTGTTTCCCGCAGTCACTCTCCTTTCAATATCATTCTCGGCCTTACCATCTCTAGTAAACATACTGCTCAAATACACAAACTCATTCGCTTGTTCTATTGCCATTATTTCACACTTAGTCACTCTTTTGTCTCTCTCGATCACAATTTTCCAACAGAATATTTCTGTAGTCAACACTGCGTGCTTTTATTCAAAAATAAGTTATTTTTATCTCAGAACTTCATCGGAAAGTAGAATCTAACCATTTTTATGTTATATTGTACCCATATGTAATTGACTTGTTTATATTGTTATATGTTTATGTTATATGTAATTGACTTGTTTATTAATTTATAAGCATTAAATACACCAATACATATTATATTATGTACATTTTTTTTAATGAGAATTGAAATGCAATTCAATTATTTACATTATATAATTCGGTTCAATTTACGCTAATTCTTTTTGCGTCATGATCCCTGCGCAAATGAAGGCAATTAATATAATATATTGATGTATATCTTTGTAATATTTTATTATTACACGATTTAACATTTATATATATATTTTTTTAAATGTAATTTCATACCATGTTTATTTTTTCTTTCTCATCATGGATCATAATTTTGCTTTTATTATTTTTAAGATCTTTTGTGAAATTTTAATGTTTATACTAACCACTATCAAATATAAATAAGGTAGTAAAAATAAAATGTAGGAAAATAAAACAAAGGTATATTATTTTTCTTTCGTATTAACAATACAATTTTTTGTTTCTTTTATATCTTTATATTAAGTTTGTTTTTGGAATCAATAATTATCATATGAGATATTTATAAATATTTAATTCTTTTCGTGTTACCGATCTAAAATATTCGTTCATTGTTGAACATAGTCCTTTCTCGTCACTCTGAACAATCACTAGTTTGCCCTGTTTTGAATAAAAGCAACTGGGTTTCTTTACATTATCAGTCCAGTGCATTTGTGGTCCGCCTCTACTACTTTTTACAACCACAGATGATTTCACTACTACATCCATTGGACAGTCTTGCTGTGTTTTTTTTTTCTTTGGATTCGTTCAATCATTTGTGATAATTCAGTTTTTTTCACTTTTTGTTTTTTCTCAATTTCATCAATTGTTCTCGCTAGTTATTTTATTCTATACTATATACCTACAAGCATATAATGCTGCGCTTATCCTTCAAAATAGTACTCGTCAAAGAATAAAATTTTATTACATGCCTCTGCCATATAAATTATTCAATTTGCCTTTTACTTTCCCAAACGTTCCGTAACTATCTATATTTATGAATGTCATATGATGTTTTTTAAGATTATTTTAGCATTCATATCCATAGTAAAATCTTCAATTGCATCATACGTGGCAATGAAACATAATTCCTTTTAAAGAAGATAGAAAAGTTTTCTTCCTTTGTAATAATAAAAAATGTATTATACATACTATGCTAATTTTAAAGAGATTACTTAATATTTTATTTAGATTGTTATATAACTCATATACATTAATTTCTATGAATATTATTAAAAGTACCGTGTCCTATTTTATTTAATTTCATTTCAATTTTGTTATTTTTCCTTGTCAACATGTTGATTGCTACTAAGAAATAAAAAGCTTTTAAACATTTAAAAATTCTTTATTTATTCATTAAATGTAGGTACAAATACTTATATCAATGAGTTTTATTTGATAAAAAGATTGCACAAAAATAGTAGGTACATACCTAGCAGAGGCGTGCAGTGGGAACATCGCAGCATGACTTACGTAACCAAATATGTGGGAAAAAAATCTGAATACACCATGTTCGTCATATTTCCATCACAATTGTTGTTCATATTTATATCATAAAAATCTGTAGCATAAATATTTGATTTCTATTTTTTTTTCAAAATATACGTTTAGAAAAAAGTCATGCTTCAATGTTCCCACTGCACGCGCCTGATACCTAGTGACAGGATGGAAGACAGCATTACTTCATGGATAATGGAAGACAGCATTACTTCATATACAACTTGGCCAGTAGATTTCTGCCTATCGTCGCTGTATATATAATTAAGCCTATGTTCCGTTTTAGTACATTTTGAGATAAACAAATGAAACTGTTTTAAAAGATAATTGCACAGAATAGATTTAGTATATCTCCATTATTTATATGAAATATTGACAAATTGAATCATTAATCTCAGAATGTATTAAACGGTAGTGATGGGTCGTCGACGAAACGAGACCGTCCACGTCCGTCCATCGAGGAGACGATCAACTAGTTGAATTCGTCAACTTCGTTACGCGGACGTTCTATCTAAACATCAGGACGATGGCCAACTGTCTACGATTCGACGCGACGCTGCCCGACGGCTCAACCGTTGGCTATTTTTATTACGTTAATTTTTAAAATTTAAAGAAGTTCGAAGGAATATAGTTTCGGGGAAAGTAAAACTGCTACTTGTGCTTTTATGTAAAAAGAAATATTTTATTATTTATTTGTTTACGCACATTATAGGCTACATACATATTGTTTTATATACTTCTTTCTATATATAATAAAGAAAGAAGTAGGTGTACACAACAATATCAGGTGTAAGCAGTAAAATATTAGTTCAATAAAAAATAAAATAATTAAACAGAATTAGTTTATTTTATACAGCGCAAAATTGGGAATTCACCGAAACGTTGCACATGCATATCGCACAAATCAAGTAAAAAATAATAGATAATAACTTATTAAGCCTATCTCACCCTATGCATTCAAATTTCAAGTCTCTGTCGTAGTTCGTGTACACAGATCTGCACTCGTATGGTCGTGTACTTAAGAGTTGAAATGAAATTACCTGTCGAGCTGTCTATGGCATCTACAAGTCGACAGCGAGAGATGAGAGAGAAATAAACGGAGACGTTTTATCTTGCTCTCGCTCGTTGCTTTCACTACGTTGAATCTCTGTTTCTCAACCTCTGAATCTGAATCGTCTACCGTCCGCCGTCCACCGTCTACGAATTCAACTAGTCCATGCGATAAATGTCAACGGTTGATTTCTACTAGTCCGTCCATTCAACGCCCATCCCTATTAAACGGCACATTGGCTTTATTATATATACAGCGACGCTATGTTATGAGTCTAAAATGTTTAAGCAACCATGACCTTATATCGATAGTTATGGAGATATGCAATATCAAAGTTTGCACTTTTTTTTCAATATTTCTATTTATTTATTTAATTAATATTCCTAAAATATATCAACATAAATAGAAACACATCTGGCACAAAGTAAAAAAATTTAAAAAGAAAAAACATGAAACAACATAATATGATCATACATAAAACTTATTTTTCACATATTTTGCACTTAACCTACGAAAAGTAGTGAGATTATTTACTTCTTTCACATTTGCTGGCAGTTCATTGAAAAATTTAAAACCTTTATAGCACAAACTATTTTGAGTTCCTGCCGAATTTGACTGGTGTCCCATTTGTACCCCGATCCCTTTTTTCGATTTTCCGGTACCTACCCGAAGGTTAAATGATGTCATTTTGGTTTATGCTCTATTCTATGGTCTACAGTTTGTCATTCTGAAACTGCCTTTATTCTTTACGCGAAGCATCATCTATGGAATTCACTGGTTATGTTGGCACTCATTAAAATCGGCCCCTCAGTGTTGGGTATACTGATAACATTTCCAAAACTTCAGTAAGAAATGAAATATGGCCGCGGTTGCGCCGGGTGTGAGTGTCAATATGAGTGGACATATACAAAATCAATTGACTAGATCTTTAGAGAGAATATTAGAGGATGCAAATTTAAGTGGTGAATTAAAATTAAGTGGCAGAAAGCTGAAAGATTTTCCTAAAACAGGAAAATACAATCTTAGTGATACCGTTATAGCTGGTAAGTTCATTCATACGTTCGTTTGTTATTTATAAACACTTACTATTGTGCTTTACTATTTACTTTACGTCGCAACGAACATCGTTTTATTTTATTGCTGAATTCGGATTAAACATTTTTTCCAATTTGATTTCATAAACGCGAAACTCGTCCAAATATGATTCACCAACAGCATTCACTTTTCAAATAATATGACAGGTATGTATTTATGGTCTTTCACCGGTAGCAATAGCAAATGCGTAAATATTTTTGAGAATAATCCGTCTCACAGTTCAAAATGTATTTTAAAGCCTGGCAGGGTCCGTACAGTACTAATTTCTGATTCAAATGTATCTACAAATGCGAGATTTCAATTAATCTTACCATAAATAATAACGGTGCAATTCATCAATTATTTCATTCGTTCAAAAAATGATGACTTTGAAATGAACAAATGACGATAATGAAAACTTCTGTACATCTATTGGAAAATGATGCCGTTCATACTTGTATTTTGGTGCAAATTTTAAATGCTGTATTATTTTTTCTGAGTCGTGTGTAAAATATCTCAAGATAGATTCATTTTCTGCGTCTATTTCTACGGAAAACGGCACGATAGTGTCATGAACGTCGAGTTAATTCCGAGTAAAAAATAGTCAAACTGTGTGATAATTCCATACAGTTTACATATAAGTAATATAGCGTAGAATTCATATTTTTATTGAGAAGTGCATGCCCCAGTAATATTTGTCACTAAAATGAAACAATATTTTTTTAAATAGAAGTAGCGCATTTTTATCTTGTGTTTTATTTTGAACTTTACCGGTTCCGGGATCGGTAGCAGGCGCCTCCAAAATCTTGTTGGTAACAAAAATGGGTACTATCAGTCCTGGTATCCCTCACACGCTTTACTCTAAGGCAATGAACTGCCATCTTAGCTTCTTCTCTAATAGACTGTGGTGCAAATTGGCCATCATTGGCCGCGAGCCACAATAGCCGCCCGAAGGGCCTAGCAGTAAGCAATCGGCGATACCTGATTGCCTACCTGCTAGTTTAGTCATAATTCTTCATTTTATTAAAAACTTTTTATTAAAAACACAACTTTGGTTATGGCGCTCTCCTAGTGATATGTTTGTCGGTGGTTCGAGCCCCATTCCAGGACACCTTTATCTTATTTTGAAAATAGTAGAAATCTTGATGCAACACACATTCCGTGTCTGAATCTCTATTTAAAAAAACTGCTTTCTTCTCCCTTAGCTCCCTTCCCCAATTATGTATCGCATTTAGACGTGGGTAAGACCTGTTCAGTCAGAGAATATGTATCAGTGGATTTGTATCGCAAAAAATGGGTCTAAAAGACCCGTTCGTTCGAACGAAATAGTTTACTTTGCTCATATCGGTCATAAAGTTCATCATTCATTTGAACGCGGGTATAAAATCAAAATACGCAGTAAAACGATTTCAGAAAAATAATTACATACTACAATTCCATACTAAAATCTGTTCGCTCAAGCCTTCGATATTTTTTTTTGCTATGGTGCTTCTTTTACAGGATGTATATAGTAATATTACGAGATAAAGACGAGTCGTTCGCAAAAAAATATTTCTCTCTTTCGGTTGTCGGGCTCATGACTGATTACTGTGGTCCTTTCTTCCGCTTCTACAGAGAGAACTGCTTTGAAGACAACATTAATAATATACTAGGTGCCCGTTGCACGACTACGCGTGCAATTTAGTCTGGCTGACTCACTGATAATTAAGTAACGAAGAAAAAGAAGTCGGACTCACTGTTGGTTGAGTAATGAAGAAGAAGGTTGACGGTAAACACTGCGCGCTGAGCTCCCCTTTCCGGTGACGCCCCGATCGCGAAGATCGGACTGCGCGTTCGGGAGTAAAGGCCGAAAAACTTAAAAAACAAAAAGTATCCGAAATGTTTGAAATGGCCGCGCAATGGGCAAATGGCTGCGCGGTCGAAACGGTCGAACCGCCACCGCTGCGCTAAGGTGGCGACCGCTGCGCGGCCGTGGCGACCTCTTTGCGGCCGAGGCGACCGCTGCACGGCCGAGGCGACCGCTACGCGGTCAAAATGAAGCGTCCACTGTGTCGCCGAAGAGTATTTTCACAGATTCGTCAGTTTTTAAATCATTGTGTGCCCAAAGAAGAAGAAGAAAACTATTTATTATAGGTTAGGTTAAGTTAGGTCATAAATGGAAAAATATGAATGAAATATGTGAAAGATTATGTATCCAAATTTGAATTTTTAAAAAATTGCTTTTTTCAAAGAAAAAATTAACATTTATATATAAAATCTTTTTCGACCTTTTACAATAAAAATATTTTAGTTTTTAAAAAAAATTATTGGCTTAAAAAATTTACTATTCTTAAACAAAAATTGCCTTTTCCAAAAAAAATAGAAATAAATATAAAAAATACTACATTTTAAAAAATAACGAAACAGTTTTCAAAATTCAAATCTTTCGATAAATAACGAAGAGAGAAAAAAAATAATTTAATACAGAAAAAGAGAGATCTACAACAGAACCACTGGCACCATTTCCATGCTACCTATGATCAAATATGGCGTATTTAAAAAGGTTTAGCAGCAAAAGGCCAGCAAACAAAAAACAACAATACAACAATTATTATAAAATATGTTTTATAAATGTCATATGTATGTATATGTATACATCTGTAAATGATCATGCACGCAGATATATATTTACATATATAATGTACACTGTTATGTAGGTACAAGATTTTATTTTATTGTAATAGGTGTAAACCGTAGAAATAAAATAAATAAATAAGGGGTATGCTAAACTTGGCAGCAAGCTCTTGTCTTCTGTACCTACAAAATTTTCCTTGGTGTATAAGTGGTATTGTGACGAATGAGATACTAATCTCTCATCCTTATATATTTACATCATCGGAAGTTTAGATGGATGGAACATTCCCTCAAAAATATAAATAAATAAAAATGAAATTTATATTCAAATTCAGCTCGAATCGAATTTTTCATAAAAGCCGGCACATTTTCATAAGGCAGAAATTGAACATTTACAGAAGAGGTGGCAACTAGGGATGGGTCGTCCACGTCCGTCCATCGACGAGACGATCAACTAGTTGAATTCGTCAACTAGTTAATCTATTTTCAACTTTATAGATAAAAAAATAAATCTATTATAATTTTGTTTACACCACTTTTTGTTGATTTTTTACATGTTTCGGGAACAATGTTCCTTTTCTCAGATTGAGCCTTAAACTAAAGTTGACAAATAATACAGATATATTTACTTATTAATAATGTCACCACAAAGTGAAAGCCTGACTTTGAAAGATTTATTCTTCAATAAATTTCTAGATAACATCTCAAATGTAAAGTATTTTTAAATTATGTATTTATTTATAAATTTATAGATAATAAATAAATGTAAAGGTTTTTATCATTTTATTTAAGTTGTATTGAAACGAATGAATTTTTCGTAATCGATTTGAGTTAGTGTAGTGATAGTCCAACGTTTTCCAAAAAATAAGTCAAATATATTGAAAAAATTCAAACTTTGATGTCGCTATTGATATTAGGTCGTGATAGCTTTCGACTCATAATCAAGGCAGGAATATAGTCCAGCGAGGTTATTAATGTTTTCCATATAACCCTGTACACATGTAATGATATGTACCTAATATATATTTTTATACACACATTACTGCTTTGTACTTATTTATATTTTTAATTTTTATACTCATATTTTAATGCTTATACCCAATACTTTCACTGCTTATATATGTAGTTTATATTTATATTTTACTGCATACACCTGATATTGTTGTGTATACCTACTTCTTTCTTCATTATGTACAGAAAGAAATATATAAAACAATATGTAAAAGCCTATAATGTGCGTAAATAAATAAATAATAAAATATTTCTTTTTACACATAAGCACAAGTAGCGGTTTTACTTTCCCCGAAACTATATTCCTTCGAACTTCTTTAAATTTTAAAAATTAACGTAATAAAAATAGCCAACAATACTCCGCGTAACGAAGTTGATGCGTCAACTAGTTGACGAATTCAACTAGTTGATCGTCTCGTCGATGGACGGACGTGGACGACCCATCCCTAGTGGGCAACTAGGGAATGTAATCTGGCGTGAATTTAGCCAAGTCGGGATCTCGCGAGATCAATAGTATCAATCTCGCGGATTTCGCATGCAATCAATTAAATTTATTGTTTATTTTAATTTTATAAGTTAAAATTTTTTTAATGGCTCACAAACAATGAAAAACACGTAACATGATATATATATATAATACAATTATAATTAGTTTAAATGCTTTTAATCACTTAAATGTGAACGCAGCTAACATAGAGATAAAAGTAAAGGCTAAAACATGTACAAGAGAGAACAGAAAAAGAGTGATTTTATAGAGTGAGATTGAATAAATGAATAATATAATGGAACTTACTTTTTGTTATAAAGATAAATTAAAAGGAAAATAAATTTAGTATCACTGTGTTTCAAAAGGTAATTAAAGTTATTTTCAATAAATAATCAACGAGATAAGCAATAGAATATAATCATAATCAACATCAACAATGAATTTACTTTAAAAAATAATATACGTTTGATTTGTAACTTTATAATAATCATTTACTAAGTTGTTTTCAAAAGCAATCACAGATCACTGATTGTTGCGTCATTGAGTCGGCTCCTTATATGTGAGGCTGTACACGTTTTCTCGAAGATTTAGCCAATTTTATTGTTAACGATGATGCAGTATTAGTGGCTAACAGTGAAGCTGATCTGCAGTGCTTGGTATCCAGGATGTCCGATGTATGCATGCAGAGTGAACTTCTGATGAATGTCAGCAAATCGAAAGTGATGGTATTCGAGAGAGACGAAAGAGTGACTAAGTGTGATGTAATTATAAACAACGAATGCTTAGAACAAGTGAACGAGTTTGTGTATTTGGGAAGTATGTTTAGTAGAGACGGCAAGGCTGAGAATGATATCGAAAGGAGAGTAACTGCGGGAAACAAAGTTAATGGTGCACTAAATGCAATTATGGCCAATAAGAATCTGTCAAAAGAAGCAAGACTAGCGGTACATAATGGCGTTCTAGTGCCACCCTTATGTATGGAGTGGCCTGGAATTGCAAAGATAATGAAAGTAGGGCTGAATGCGGTGAAATGCGGTCACTAAGACGCTGTGTGGAAAATCTTGGTCGAGAGAGTGAGGAATGAACAAATAGAAAGTGAATGCAATGCTACTTAGTGTGGTAGATAGAACTAAAGAAAGGAGTGCTGAGAGATGGTCATGTGGAACGTAGAACGAGGAAGGATGGGTTAAGAAATATATGAGGCGAATGTTGAAGGGCAACAGGAATAGAGGCGTCCGCGAAAGACCTGGCACGATCAGGTACTACAAGTATTTGAGGATGGCCCTGTTAAAAGCCGCAACAACCGTAGAACGTGTATGAGAAGATGTATGAATGTGGCCGAAGCAAAAGTGGTGTGCCAGGATAGAAGAGTGTGGCGTTCAATCCTCTCTGCCTACCCCTGCAGGGAAACGGCGTGATGGTTAGTTAGTTAGTTAGTTAATTTCCGGACCATAAAACGCGTGTTCCGCAAAAAGTATGTTCCGCAGTTATTAGGTCCGAAACTCGGCGATATAAAACCACGACGGCCGGTTTACCAGCAAAAACGCTCGTTCTAATCCAAGTAAGATCGCATATTCCTCTTCACTAAAAACACAGTTAGGATTAATGTTGATCTCGCAAATCTCGCGAGATCTCGGTATACCGAGATGGCATTCCCTATTGGCAACTAAGCAATATTAAATAAATAAATAATAAAAATATAATTAACATCCAGATACGACCCATAACCTCTCCACTCCTATCCATTCTAACCCCGCCCCCGACCCCCACCACCAATACACCCACCCAATCCCTATAAATTCTGTCTCGAATTATTTTTAATTTAGTTGTAAACGTGTTGTTATTGACAACAGGAGAAATCCCGAAAACGTTCTAACAATTCAAAATAAATATAGTGGAATAAAACAGTGTTGTGTTTACCCACATTTTTAACAATATTAAGCAATATTGCTATTTTCTGTATCTCGACAGTTATTGTAAAACATTGTGACGCCGTTTTTTTTGACGTTTTATGTTTGATAGGTTTGAAATTAATTAATTCAATCAAGCGCCCTTGAGGCGAGCATTAAAATATTATTATTATTAATTAGAAAGCTCATTATTCGTAATTGTGAATAACTTAAGGTTTGTTTACGCATTAGAGCTTTCTGACTGATTGAATTCTTTAATTTTAAACATGTCAAACATAAAACATCGAAATTGGCGGCAATACAATGTCATACACACCTGTCAAGATTGGGACAAAGATCTGACATCTCAATATTGCTATTTTCAGAATAGCACAGATTGATAGCGAACATCTATTTGAGTAAAAAAAAATTGATTGTCGTACACGCACGCCATTCTTTCCGTTTGTGTTTGAACTCGACGATAGAGGGAGTGGAGTTGGGGGTGGCAGGACGTTCACCGTCTGCAGTCTAGACTGGACATCTTCGGGGTCCCCGACCTTCGGAGCTCGGGGGCAGACGTCCAGGCCGAACCTGCAGAAGGGTTCTCACACAACTTGCGCTTGTTGGGTTTCTTCCACCGTCCTTCGTATGAACATGGAAAGGTATGCGGCCCCCTTTTCACTGCACAGAGTGAATCTTCTTTTTGAACAATGTTTCGCGCTTGTCGTGTCGTGGTAATTAATATTACTGCCTCGTCCTTTATGCTTGTAGTCTTCTTCATTCAATTTTGAACAGAAAATATTATTTACACCTTTTTGGGTCAAATGTCGACGGTTAGGGAGATAAGCGACGTCAAAGTTTGCTTTTTCTCTCAATATTTCTGACTTTTCTTTTGTAAAACGCTAGACTATCATGAAAGTAACTTACTTACTGACCATCACACGTTTCCCTGCGGGGTAGGCAGAGAGGATAGAGCGCCGCACTCTTCTTTCCTGACATAAAACTCTGCCTCATCCACATTCGTACATCTTAGCATGCAAGCTCGCCGGTTGTTGAGGCTTCTAATGGGACCATTTTCCGGTACCTGGTTAATCTGGTCAGGTCACGTCTTCCGCGGTCGCCCTCTCTTTCTGGCGCCGTCAACACTTGCATTATTTCTTACCATTTTTTCCTCATTCATTCGCTCAACATGCCCAAACCATCTGTGCGACCTTTTTTTGATTCTCTTAATTATGCTAAGATCAGGTTTACGATCATTCCTAATATCTTCATTCTTTACCATTATTAAAAATTCATTCCTTTTAATACTCTTTTTAAAAATATTTTTTGTACGGTTTTTGTCATTTTATTTGACTTGTTAAAGCTAATTAATTTTTCATCACATACTCATTGTTTTTGAAACCTTTTTCTTATTTTACCTCTTACTGACAAGCGAAATTAAAAAATTGTTAATTTCCCTCCACCCCACGTCCACTCTCAGTTATCTTTTTACTAACCTTTTGATACTTTTTTCCTACCCAGTTATTGATTCTGCCGTTGATTTTCCACGCAGTCGTTTTTTCGTCGTCCGGTGGAACGGAGTACGTGCCTCTCGCTGCTGCGCGCCGCGTCTTCCGTCCATTGTTTGTCGAGACAGGACAAGTCGAAGAGGAGTCTCAATTACGGCAAATCGACAATTTTCCATACCCATTGTTTTTTTTTTTTATCAGAATCTTCATTCTCGTAATTTTAATTCAGGGGTTTGGTGCTGTTTTGAATAAAAAGTCACATTTAAAGTCTACTGATTTAACACTCCTGCACTGGGATACGAAGACGCCATTTTGGTAGCGATAATTTTTTGTTGCATCTGAAACCTCAGAGGAAAGAACGGTAAGAAAAGTACATGACGCAGTGTTGACGACACCAGAAAGAGGGGATACCGGAGGACGGTCCTGTTAGGAGCCTCAACAATCGTCGAGCTTGTGTGCGAAGATGTATGAATGCGGATGGAAACAGGGGAGTGTGGCGCTCTATCCTCTCTGCCCACCTCCGCGGGGAAACTGTGTAAACTCCAATTCATTCATAGGTTACTCGTTTAATTTATTTATCTAGCGCCGTTTTCCTCACCTCAAGGGCACATTACATTATTTTACAAAACTTTGGCTGTTTGTTTCTGTGCTGGCTCGTTTCCTAGCCATCGTTATGTAGCGCGTGCGTGCGTCGCGATATTTCACAGAACACGGAAGAAGCCGCGCGGTAAAGGCGGACCCCTCGTCAAACTTCGCCAAATTGGTGTACCAACCGCGCGTCGCCAATACCTCTCTCCAAACTTTCCTCGTGCGAAAGAGCGCAGCTCAACTTTGCTCCTCACGACATTTAATTTTCCATAAAAGGGTACCAGTATTAAATTTATCAAGCTGATTTTTGCCTCTTATGTTTTTGATTCATAAATTTATTTATTTATTTATTTAATGTTTATGGAAGACCAACAGCACACAAAAAAAAGCATAGAAAACATTGATACAATATAGATGGCCAATTACAGGTCTCCACATTTAGATATATGTCAGTAATGATAAATATTTATGATATACTAAGGCATATTAATTATATAGAAAGAAAATAAAAAATTTAAACAAACAGAAATATGTCAGTAATGATAAATATTTATGATATACTAAGGTATATTAATTATGTAGAAAGAAAGAATAAAAAGTTTAAACAAACAGAAATATGTCAGTAATGATAAATATTTATGATATACTAAGGCATATTAATTATATAGAAAGAAATAATAAAAAGTTTAAACAAACAGAAATATGTCATTATAAATATTGATTGATTTAAATGCTCCGGTTGCTAATTTTATTTTGATTATACTGTTGTATTTTGCTATTACTTTGTGGTTATTCATTATGAATATAATTAAATGAATTGACTTAGTTTATCACCTTTTAATTTTTGGTAAAAATCAACCGGTTTCGGAAACAACGTTCAAGTGTCCAAATGTGGTTAAATAGTGGGGGGTGCGAAAGAAACAGGTGATGGGGTGAAAAGGAACATATTCAAGAAAGGACTGTAAGTTAGATTTTTTTTGGTTATTTATAACACGTTAATTTCATTTTTTTTTTTGGTTATCTATAATACGTTCATTTCGTTTCATCAATGAACGTATTATAAATAACCAAAAAAAAATCTAACTTACAATCCTATCTTGAATATGTTCCCTTTCACCCTATCACCTGTTTCTTTCGCACCCTCCACTATTTACCCCCATTTCGACACTTGACACCAGGGGCGTGCAGTGGGAACTAGAAGCATGACTTTTTCCTAAGTATACATTATGAAAATAAACCGAAATAAGAGCTATATCTCGTAATATTCCTATCACAATAATTAAAATATTATTCAGATTTTAATATTTCTTAATATTCTACCAAATAAATATTTAATTTCGATTTCTTTTTCCCGGATATATGTTTGAATAAAAGCCATGCTTCTTGTTCTCACTGCACGCCGCTGCTTGACACCGAGGTATGATTGTTCATAATTTGCGAAGTTTAATTAGTGTCAAGTATACCCTGACGAAGGAACGTTGTTTCCGAAACCGGTTGGTTTTTACCAAAAATTAAGTGGCGATAAACTAAGTTAATTCATTTAATTATATTTATTTTGTTTATTCACGCATCTTAATTTGCATCTTTCGTTGCTTTTTTTTGTATCCGTATCCCAGACAGGCGAACGCAGTATCGATTAAATCAGTCCATTCACACGTAAGCAAAACGTATCCCACTCCACGAGTCTGTTCGAACCGCTTTAATACTAACATGGCTATTTTCGTTCCGCTGCCACGCGGCATTCCTCGTCGGGATTTCTCGAATTGTTTCTTCTATGGATAAAACCGCTTTGTGGCTTTCCAGGGAGCCGCCCCAGTTGAGAGGCGATACGGGGCTAATCATCTTGCCGTGATTTTATCGCGCCTGTTGTCAAATGGAAGGACATCGCCGGCGTCAAAAAATAATAACTTCTCAGAATTCGCCAACCACGTAGTTGACAACTACCATTCTTTCGATAGTCGCAAATTATAACTTCGCTCCACTCGGTACCTTTTAAATGGCGAAACTGTCGAAATAAAATAATTTAAATTCTGTGAAAACATTTATTAAAAACGTCACATTCCAAAACACCTCCTCGTTATTGGGGCTGTTTCCCCTAGTGATCAAAAATCCTCCTCCTAACCTAACCTAACCTAACCCACCCCCCTAAGATTTTATGCTTACTTTAATTTTTGATGTAATAAGTAATTAATAAAAATATTGTATGAGTTAATAAGTATCATTTTTAATTTTTTTTTAAAGATATTATACAGCACAGTTGTTAGATTATAGTTTTTTTTAGCAATTCTTTTCCAGACTGTGTCTTCCTACTTTTGTCCCATACGTTCACTCGTAGTCCTTATCGCTCGCTTCAATTACTCCACCATCCCAGTCATGCCTTCAAATGTATGCATCGCCAATTTACCGTATAAAAATATAACACTGATTGTAAAATGAATTAATTATAAAAGAAAAACGATTAGAAAGTATTTTCTCTTTTAACATCGAAAATGTTTTATATGAAATTCGTGTCTAATCTAAACGCTTTCGCTAAAAAAAATTGAACGTGGAAGATACATATGTAGCAAAATAAAAACGCAGTCTCTATGCAGAGGTAGTACGATACATGTATCTGAGACACGTGACGTGTGTTTTTTTTTCTAGTATTATAATACTGGCTTATGTCGCGGCGCTACAACAATGAGCTCTGTGCCTTGTTTAAGGAACTGAGCGTCACAAAATTTATATAATTGGGAGGACTTCGGTGTTCGGTGCTCTGAGTGGAGAGAATGACGAACAGGCACCGAAGTCCCTGTTGAATTTAATACCAATAGGGCGCAGGAGCTTAGCAAGGCCAAAACTATTATGGGGCGACAATGTTTTTTTTAGATATATCACCTTATCCTTAGTGGAGGAAGATTGTTGAGGAAGCCAAGACCCAACAGTGGTGTAATGCTCAATATTTACTGATGACGGAACGTTACTGTTTCTATCGAATGAAAAACTAATATTTTTCCTCTCCGATGGTGCGGTGGTTGCGGGTGGGGGTTAGTTTTTAAAAGGAGAAGCAGAAAGGGGCGGAGACCCACCCTATCCCGGAACTGTTATGGAAGTATTTACTTCCTTACCAGTTACTCTCAGCAAATCATTCCGAGAATTTATTTATTACTGATCAATGTTTAACTTCGCTTTCCATCCCTTTCTGATTCTATTGGGTTTCGACTTTATTTAAAAAAGAATAATGTACGTATCATCGACAACCTAATAAATACAAAAAAGGAAAACTCAAACTGCAAGACTAGGTTTTATTCAATGATTTAGTTGCTTTAAAAACAAGCAATACATTTAAAAAAATGTTAAGTGCTTATGCATATTGTCGGAATTATACAAAGTTAGATAGAATACGCAAGAAAAATATAGAGCTCATATATTCGTATACGTACGCATTTTT
>JADDOH010006371.1:0-75010 GCA_016648135.1 Agrypnia vestita
GCTCCGCTCGGGCATTCCGACCGATCAGCTGACGGAAGACAACCGTCCGCCGCCTCCTACAGCTGGTCAGGGCTGCCACCCTTACTAAAGGTGGTCGATCCACTCCATACTCAGAAGAAAAATTACAGGTTTCGAGTGTTTGATTATATCTATACATAATTTACAGGAGCCAATTATGGCTAATCTCTAACATTCCCAAACTATTTACAAAAAGTTATCAAAGGGACAACCAAGTGACATTAATCGAACTCAAGTGATGTAACTTTTAAAATAGGAAACATAAAGTCTGTTCCGATCCCTGTTCCTACTTACTCTTATATCCCATGAGCCTCTACTGGGCCGACCTCTGGAAGCTTAACTATATGTAAATTAATATTCTGTAGTGGACCCGACTGTGATTAAATTTCGTTATAAAGGAGCATCCATTTTGACTTTAGTGGCCACCAGGGTCATACTTGATAATTCGGCGCTGTTTTTCCTAAACCTTTTTACTATTGTATTTCATTGTCCCGTATGAAACCACGTTTATAAATTGTATAATATACTGTAAAATTTGTGCCTTTTGAACTATTCTCTGTGTACTGAACTGACTGGATACCATCATTGTAATTAAACCTCATGTAAAAACCATACAGGCCCTGTTTTTTTTATTTTACTTTCTCCATACAATTCCCCAACCAATCTGAGAGAAAGTAAAGGGAATGGACCACAACCATTGAGGCTTAGAATCTAGGTAAGATAACCCTGAACGTGGTTGGTCAGTTAGATCGTGCAGAAGCAATTCTGCATATGAGAGAGCAAGTACGTTCTCGGCAACCGCGTTCAGGGGTTTATTGATAAATTGGACATTTCACTGGCGCCCAACTCATGGGCCACCCCTTACAGATTTCAGATTGGTCAAAAATGGTTACACATTGTATGGATAAAGTAAAATATAATGTCAATCAGTACACACTCTTTTATGTAATCTTGTAGAACTCTAGCATTTGTTGTAAAAAACTGTTCCACTTTCCTCCCACATCCTAAGACTGTCGTACCGCGTAAAAATAATCGCCATTACCAAAATAATTCGCGCCATTCCCCGTTTACAAAAAACGCCCACTGTACGACTCATAAGTTTTGGACCACATCGAGTACACTCGGGCTCAAAAGTTTTGATACGCCTAGCTATCATCGTAATTCAAATTTCAATTTTCTAAATCAATATCTCGGTTGCTTATATTACTCAAGTTCACCACTAACCTTACCATGGAAACCCTTTCTAGCATTCCTAATTACCAAACTGCTCGTTTACACACGTTAAGAAAGGCTCTTCGCGAGCAAGGAATAACCCCATTATCTGGCTTGGCCGCATTGCGCGAGCAAGCCAGACTACACAACGAATCCTGCACGCAACCACATGTGGCTCCAATCGCCCACGCCCATGCGTACGAGGACCTGTCTATGGCGCCTGAACTAACAACGGATACACCTTTGACAGTAACCGAATCTACTACAACCGCTACCCAGGCACCCTCATTATTACAACCAGAAGCGCGATTAAGAATTCCAAATGTCAACTTTGGCTCCTGGCCTGTCACTCCTTATTCTGGCACCGGCGACGCGCGCGAATTTTTAATTCACCTAGAGGAAATAGCGCGCGCGCGCTGCTATCCCGTCCAACAGCTGACTCATGTCCTTCCAGAATTTTTAAAGGATAGGGCGTTAATTTTCTATAGGGCTACTACTCGAGCAGACCTATCTTGGAACCAGTTCAAATCATCTCTCTTCCATAGATTCGAGCGGCCGGATTATTCGGTCGACAAGAAACTCGAAATATGGACATCGAAACAATCCGATTCCGAAACAGCCGCGGATTATGTGACTAGAATCTTAACACTAAACCACATCGTTGACACTCCTCTGTCAGAGGAAGAACTCCTTCAGGTCTTCGGCCGTGGACTGCTCCCGAGGTTCGCAGCAGTCCTAGTCAGTTCGCGACCCACGTCGGTGGCCGCCCTAGAGTCACTCTGTTCCGCGTTCGAACGACTAGACTCTCCTTCGTTAAAAGGCCCTCTCGGACAGCCTCCGCGCAAGGCCCCTAACCCACGAGCAATTGCGTCGGCCCCTACTAAATCAAGATCTCCGCGCTGCTTTAATTGCAACGAGCGAAACCATTTTTCTAGAGAGTGTCCCCGGCGACGAAGGGCAGCCGGTCAGGCACCGCCGCCAAGACGGTCGCCGCGCTTACAAATAAAAAGTGAAGGCATACAGCCCAGTAAACGCCCGAATTCGGTGGTTCTCTTCCCCGATGTATCGAGACCACCACCTAACTTTCCATACAACTCAAAAAACTAATGTCCAGCCAATCTCCATACCGCTCGAAGGAATGGATTGATTGGCTGGCCTCAATCAGACTGTTCAAAACCACCTACCATTTAAATACAGCCCCGATGTCCAACGAACTAGACAACAGGCCGTTTCTTTCTTTTAAAATACATCAAATCTCGTTCAGAGCCCTACTCGACTCTGGTGCCGGCGCGAATATCCTGGGTGGTACGTTATATGAATCATTCGTCGACCTCGGCTATAGGATCCGACCCACTGGCATTTCGGTGCGAACGCTGGACGACTCTCCGCTATTTTCCAACGGCACTATCACCCTGCCCGTGCGTTTTGACCAACGGCTCGTTCAGGTTAACTTCGTCGTGGTACCGTCACTCTCCGACTGCATCATTCTGGGAGCCCCGTTTTTGCGAATCTCCGGCCTAGCCCCCAGCCTATTTCCCAACGGAAAGGCCCGTATCGCCCTAGCGGCTACGGAACCTACCGCCGTTAGCGACCGCACCACACCTCCTGCCTGCCTGATATCTATCGACGAATTCACCTCTGAGCAAAGAATTCGGCTAGATTCAGTCAAGAGCGACTTCACAGATATCTCCTTTGAAAAAGTAGGCCTTGGGAGAACCCGTTTGGTCTCACATGTGATCGACACCGGAGACCACCCTCCGGTTAAACAAAGAACCTATCCCGTATCACACGTCAGGCGTCAACAGTTGATCCAGGAATTGGATAATATGATGGCCCTAGACGTAATAGAACCAGCCCGGAGCGGGTGGCTCAACAACGTATTTATCGTACCAAAAAAGAACGGGTCAGCACGCTTTGTCTTAGACCCAAGGAAATTGAACGACGTCACCAAGTCAGACTCATACCGGCTGCCCAATATCAATCGAACTCTTGAAAACTTAAGAAACACCAAGTATCTCACCACCCTAGATCTAAGCTCCGGATTCTGGCAAATCCCTCTAGCCGCCGGAAGTCGCGAAAAGACCGCTTTCTTCGTAGAGGGTCGCGGTCAATTCCAGTTCAAAGTATGCCCGTTTGGATTGAAAAACATACCAGCCGAGCTACAGAGACTGATGGATTCTTGTTTCTCCGACTTGGGCCCAAATGTATCCACATATATGGACGACATACTGGTGTGTAGCGAGGATTTTGATTCGCACGTCTCCTTACTACGAAAAGTAGCTTCTCGACTGAAAGAGGCTGGGCTAACTATAAAACTGAGCAAATGCAACTTCTGCAAGGACTCTCTTAAATATCTGGGACATGTTATAGACAGAGAGGGGATACGTACCGATCCCGACAAAATCTCGGCGATGGTCAACTATCCGAGGCCGACGACGGTAAAACAAACTAGGGCCTTCATCGCCACATTGTCATATTACCGAAGATTCATACAGAACTTCTCAAAAATTGCCAGCCCCTTATGTCGGCTGACCAGCTCCAAGTTCCTCGGAAAAAGGTTTGTTTGGAGCGAAGAGGCCGAGGAGGCATTCGTCTCCCTTAAAAGAGCTATGGTGATGGCGCCCATATTGAAGCCTCCGTCCCATGATCACGAGTATGTCCTAACATGCGATGCTAGTGCAATAAGCATAGGGAGCTTCCTCTCACAAAAAATGCCTGACAAATCGGAACATATTATAGCATACTATTCTCGATAGCTCACCCAGCCTGAAAGATCGTACAGCGTCACCGAAAGAGAGCTGTTGGCACTCGTGGACTCGGTCCATCACTTCCGCAGTTATGTGGAGGGGACACACTTTACACTGATTAGCGATCACGGATGTCTCAAATACCTATCAACATTATCGTCTCCAGGCGGACGCCTGAGCCGCTGGGCCTGTCGGCTAAGCCGATATGACTTCACCTTTCAATACAAAAAGGGTTGCGAAAACCACCTAGCTGACGGACTCAGCCGTATCGAGATAGGCAGCCTGGAGCTAGCCTCCTCCTACGATGATACTGCCGACGCAGCCTACCTACGGCTGCGCCGACAATGCGACGAACGGCCCGATTCCGTCCCAAACTTCATGCTGGGCGAACACCACCTTTATCGATATAGTAAGGCGCCGACCGACGGGAGAAACGGGCCCGATAGGTCCCCGTGGAAGATAGTCGTACCTTCAGACAAAAGTACAGAACTGATACGTGAGTGTCACTACCATAATTGTCACCCGGGAGTGTTAAAGACGTACGAATACCTCTCCCGCACATTTTACTGGAAGGGAATGTATGCCTCCGTAAAGGGATTCGTGGACGGTTGTGAGACATGCAAGGCATATAAGAGAAGCAACCGGGGGCCTCAGGGGCTCATGGAGACCCCCAAGAGACTGATCCGACCTATGAAATCGCTGTCCTGCGATCTTGTCGGCCCCCTGCCACTTTCCAAGCGAGGAAATATGCACATCTTGACCGTAGTAGATAATTTTACAAAATTCGTATGGGCGATTCCCCTACGACACGCTACATCAAAAACAGTAATCGACGTTCTGAGGAAACAGGTGTTCCTCCCTTACTCGGTGCCACAGACACTGATAACCGATAACGGAAAGCAATTTATTTCACGAGAATTTAAGAACTTCGCGACCTCTATGGGGATATCCGATCTGTTCACCAATGCTTACTATTTCCCGCAAAATAATCCTAGTGAAAGGCAGAATGCCAATATATTAACTGCGCTGTCGATTCTTGTACAAAGCAACCAAAGGGACTGGTGCGCTAAGCTACCAGAGATCTGTTCGAGCTTAAACAACTGCATGAGTATTGCTACCGGACATTCCCCATTTTCTCTCATGCACGGGTTCGAATCTATTCCCCACGGGAGTTTCCACCAGCCGATGTCCAACAGAGGAGTAGAATCCGACGAGGAAGCCCTAAGGCAACGGCTGGAACATCTAAGCGGTATGGAAAAAATATATGACCAGGTCTCCTTGGCTCAACTGAAAGCTTTTCAACGGAATGCTGCGCGGTATAATCTGCGAAGGAAACACCAAACCTTTGTGGTGGGACAGACGGTGTGGAGAAGATCTTTCATGCAATCCAATGCTGGGAAATATTTCACGACCAAGCTAGCCCCGAAATTTATTAAGTGTGAAGTGACAAAAAAACTGTCTCCATGCATATATGAGCTGACGGATTGTAATGGTAAATTTTCCGGCAAATTTCACTCGCGAGATTTAGTCAAATTCTAGATAATAACTTCGTCTTTTCCTTTACGTTGATTCCGTCCGGCAGACATAAAAGAACCGGAAAACGGAACTTGATCGCGTTTCCTTTTGGCGCATCTCCAAAGAGCGATCATTGAACATCATGTAACCTCGTATTTTCTTTTACTCCAGACCTGTTCGGCAGACGTTAAAGAACCGAAAGCAGGATTTGGATAATAAGGGCCCTTTGTGCTCCAGTTCACCCTTATTGATCAGATGATGGTGCGCGGTTTGCCAGGACCTATGTTAATTGTCATGACACTCCAGTCTTGTCCAGTTTAAGTCTGCTTATATATCAAATCATAATGATCCAGGAACAGGCACCATTGCCGGGAGATGCCTTCCTTTTAGAAATTTTTTTCTTCTTTCCCTTGGTTAACCCACGTTTGACACCAATACTTGCCCTGGCAGGAAGTATGAATATTAAGTATGCGTTCCATATCCATATGGCCGCCGGCTATGTCTCTCGTTATCTAAATTTTCTTTTACGGCAGACCGCTACCATGCAATAAACAACGTACCACCTCGCTCGCCCTTCCTCACGGAACGATATTTCGAAATTTCATAGAAACGACTGTTCCGCACAGAACAGGCAACAAAGGTGCGGTCCGCTGATTCCGCTTCAGAAGCCTTCGGGATGTCTCACACAGCACGGGCGCACCGTGTGAGCAGCTGGAAAAAGAGCAATATTAGTACACGGGAATGTGCACCAGAGGCGACAGCAAAAGAATTTGCTTCGAGCAAAATGTCTAAACTCGACGAGGTCGTCAAGAATAATCGTCTTAAAAAAGACGGTTGAACTGCGAAGAAATACTTAGCTTGGCAAAATCAGCGCCAGCGGTCAGCACTCCGCAGAAGCGGTAGGTACCGGTGAACGTCCGCTCAGCGTGAAGCGTCCGCTCAGTGTCAGCACACCGCAGAAGCAGTAGGTACCGAGCGTGAATGTCCGCTCCGTGTCAGCACACCGCAAGGCGATCGCCGCCGATAGCAAGTACCGGGCGTGAAGCGAGAGCGCTCGGCGTTAGCAGGCAGCAACAGCAGATCTTGATGACGTAGTTCGGCTCGAGCTCGAGAGCGAGCGATGTCAGCAGGCAGCAAAATCGTAGGAGGTAGTCGGGTAAGTAAATGAAACACACGTGAAGGGTTTGCCACGGCGTTTTAAACCAGACTGAAGGCCGGTCCGCCTTGATGCGATATTTATACCCTCGGCCGGGACCAGGAGGCCCCGGCCTCGAAGCCAATTAAAACAAGTTACAGTTTGCATACAAATGGCGCGTTTCGGCCGCTTATTTCTACTACATATATTACAGTTTTTTAATTATTAAATTAAACGCACCTCCCCCGGAGGATTTACATATATGTCATTACATGGACTGCGTCTCAATAAACAGCCTGACATATTGCGTGGCAACCTTGAGACATTATTATTAAAGCAACAGTTAAAATATATCTCATTTTCTGGCCCGGCGGGCTATGAAATTTCAACAATTAAATCTCTTAAAAATCCAAATTAACTTTTAGGTTTAGTTTTTTGTGTCTATTATATAGAGTGCGTCGCAGCGCATCTGTTGATATATCACACTTTATTGTAAGTCGCAGCTTACTATAGTTATGAATTTTTAAACTTTTCAACAAAAAACTAATTTTGTAATTTATTCAAAATTATTTGCACATATGAGTGTGTATATTCTCTAGATAGGTCTTGATCCACTGATCATTATACAAAAAGAATTATCAAAATCGGACACCTCTGACGGAAGTTATTCCGGTTTGTGTGTTTTCATGAGCATTTGTATGGAAAAAACCCAGCCCAGTATGTCGCTCATAAGCGGCGGCTGGTTTTGTGTTGGTGGTGTCAGACTTATGTTTCCATATTAATGTGATTGTGATTCACTCATTAATAATGTATTTGAAAAAGTATTTAGATTTTTCCTTGCCATAAAAAATGTATGTTTTTTACCAATGATCTGTTGGCAATCTGTTATGCCATACAGTCAATCATTTATTGTGTCATCTGTAGACAACTTTTTATGTCTTACAGAGTGTGTGCATGTGTGTGACTCTATTACTTATCTTTTATAAGTGGTGAGACAACTTTAATGTTGCTTATCTGGCAAATATGATGATAATAGGGTACAAAATGCGCCTTGTGCGCAAATAAAAACATCTCCCGCCCGCTCTTTTTATTAAAACAATGAAAATGCGGTATCTTATTACATAGAATTGTGATTCAGTTCCATCTGAAATCAAAAAACCATTAATTTCCATCATATTAGAGAGCTCTGAAATGTTAAAAAATCTGAACATTAATATTTTCATATAATATTTTTCAGTAAAAACATACACATTTCAGATCATGCACTCTAACGCATTTCCATTGTCATCAGCGGGATGCGTTCTCATGGAGCTGAGGCTCCGCATTCGCTCATCCCCTCTCCCGGGTGCCGCCGCCTGACGCCGAGACACGTATAAGGACAACCACCGCGGCCGAGAACTCGCGCGCTGTCCTCGGCACGGTACCCATCCCCAACCGGGTCACGGCGATCGGCGTTGGCCCTGAAAGGGGCCTTTGCTCTGCTTCATTCACATCAGAAATTTCTATCATTTATATGACGTGATTACGTCAACCACAGAGCTCGAAAGTTCGGTTGCCTGACGGTAGGCGTAGGCTTTGTCCTGTCCGTAACAACGACCACAACCTTTTATGCCACTCAAGTGTGTGTCTACGCGATCATTTCTTTCGGAAATACTTTTCTTGTCTTTTCTTCCGAGGACATAAAGGCTCACAAGCTTGCTGAGCCAAGACCGGTTTACCGAACCCCATATATAACCAAGAAAATTTTTATTAGCAACAGAGCATCGGTCGTTACCAAGAGTGTTCGCTTGTCTCTAGTCGTTTTCAACCTACCATAGCTATCTACCCAAAGGTATGTTCATCATAAAAAAATAATAAAGAAAATAAACGCCACACTTAGCCCCCCCCCCTGCATGATTACGGCGAATGCGATGAATTAGGATAGTATATCTGAGTTTGTTTGAATGACATGGCCGTGCAAGTAGAATGAATAAATGCGTGAGTATGAGTCAAAACCCCCCCCCGCGACTTGAAGGCGACTGACCAAGCGATATTCTTGAACGCTAGCACTCACTACCTTTTAAAAGGGAATCACCCTATTTGTGGTAGCCCTGATCCACCATGTGGTCGAGCAGAGACCGCGCGAAAGTGAACAACGAGTTCAATACGAATTGACGCCCTACTATTAACGGCGCCCTGGGAACTACCGGACGTGACAAATGCAGGACGAGGACCCCAGCCTTAAGCAAATCATCCAACTGTCGAAAACAAGGCAGGCTTTACTTACACAGGGTGTACCGCGATCCGAAGTACATACGGTATTGTCTTTTATAGAGTTCATCTCTACTCGGATACCCACTATAGTTGATAAGTTAAATTAATTAGATTTAGACCTTGCACTAAGCAAAAATCCCAGGGCTGCCACTATGTATATAAATAGACACGTCCTCCCGCTAGGTCGTTAGTTTTTATGTATTAAGTTTTTTTTGTATTTCGCTATTTTTTAGGTCACGGTAGTTATCTTCATGAACAAATTGTGTATCGCTTATTCGTTTTGAAAATTCCCATGTTACAAAAACTATTTTTTATATATGTAAATTTTTTTTTATCGCTTATTTCGGTACGCCTGTTACCATCACACCATGGTAACGGGGCTGTCCCGTTGTACATTTCCAAAATTCGTTTTGAAAATTCACATGTTACAAAAACTATTTTTATGTATAAGAGTTTTCTATCACTTTTTCGGTACGTCTGTTACCATCACACCATGGTAACGGGGCTGTTCCGTTGTTCATTTCCAAAATTCGTTTTGAAAATTCACATGTTACAAAAGCTATATTTTTTTATATGTAAAATTTTTTTTTTATCGCTTATTTCGGTACGCCTGTTACCATCACACCATGGTAACGGGGCTGTCCCGTTGTTCATTTCCAAAATTCGTTTTGAAAATTCACATGTTACAAAAGCTATATTTTTTTATATATGTAAAATTTTTTTTTATCGCTTATTTCGGTACGCCTGTTACCATCACACCATGGTAACGGGGCTGTCCCGTTGTTCATTTCCAAAATTCATTTTGAAAATTCACATGTTACAAAAACTATTTTTTTTATATGTATAAATTTTTTTTTATCGCTTATTTCCGTACGCCTGTTACCATCACACCATGGTAACGGGGCTGTCCCGTTGTTCATTTCCAAAATTCGTTTTGAAAATTCACATGTTACAAAAACTATTTTTTTATGTATAAGAGTTTTCTATCACTTTTTTTGGTACGCCTGTTACCATCACACCATGGTAACGGGGCTGTTCCGTTGTTCATTTCCAAAATTCGTTTTGAAAATTCACATGTTACAAAAACTATTTTTTTTGGTTTACATGAGATTTTTTTTATCACTTATTCCAGTACGCCTGTTACCATTATACCACGGTAACGGGACTGTCACTGTTCACCTGAACCTGTGATGACAAAACTTTTTTGTAAGGATCACGTAGGCTTTGACGCGAAGCGGAGTCGCGTGACACCCCTACAGAATGTTCATCGCAAGCCATGTCTTGTATTGAGCCTTGTATGACCTGACGAGTCAAAATTAGGTCAGCCAGGGTGACGACCCTGAGGTGCTTCGACCTATCCGGAAGTCGGGCCGGCTTGTACCGGTGCTAATGAACACGATAGGTGGTCTTCACACCTGATAATTAATTGAAGTTGGTAGTATAAAAAGGGGACTGGTTCCTAGGGCGACTTGGCCAGTGTCCCGACTACTGAAGCATAGATGGCCGACTACTGGCAAAAAGGCCATTTTTTATAAAAATATTATTTTTAATTTAACCCGGCGAACAATTCCGCCTACTAGAACCTTGTAACGTTAACAAATCTGCCGTATAGAGCCCACCACTCGCATATTACGATAATTCCATGTTTTATTTGTAAACACTGACAATCCGTACTCTGTCATGGAGTATCCTCACTCAATGTTGAACTAAGGGCTTACAAACAAGATCCTTGGTGGTACACCGTAAGGCCTGGATTCCCTATATAATTATTAATTTACCAATGAATCCTTTTTTTGTTTGTTTTTTTTTATACTACCTGATAAGGGAATGTGTAATGCTTCCTTTTAGACAGAAAGGAAGTATTACTATTCTGTCGTAACAAAATAAATATAAATAAGTAAATATTCCGTCATAACCATAATAATACCCGAAATCGCACACTCCGAGCGAGGCGGCCGGAGCCAGGGCGCGAAGGTTATACACACAGGCTTACGAGTCACACACACTATGATAGTATCCCTGTCAACCGCCCTCGCGGGGCCTCCGGGCAGGAGACGGAGGGCGTGCCGTACGGGCCGCGCTGCCATTCTCTTGGAGCGACTGTACCGGCGCGCGACCCCCCCCCGCACCCTCTTCCGCTCCGCGCTAATATAGGATAGCCCCGCGCCCGGCAAGCCAGTCTTCGCCAGTCAGTCTTCACCAGTCAGTCTTCGAGTCATCATCCGGGAACCGAGCTCTGCGGTGCGTCAGCTACGCCGCCCGCCCTAAGCAAATTACGGCCGCCATTTGCATAAAAGTTACGGTGCCGGAATTGTTCGTTGTAAATTTTCAAATGTGAGCCAATAACATACCTCTCGCCGTGTTACAAAGCTAAACAGTGTGTTCAAACGATTTAAACCCAAATAATATACTTCCCGCCGTGTTATAAAGTTAAACAGTGTGTTCAACTAGTTTAAACGCATATAGTAACGAGTTCGTCGTGTGAGACAATGTCGGTCTCGCAATAAATACATTATAATAATCGTTCTCTATGTTTTATAAACGACTAAGGGTGAAGTAGACAAAAAGTTAAAAAAAGTTCATCGCAAGCGCCTCGAGCGCCCTTTTCTAAAATATAAAACATTACTATTGGCGTCATGAACATTCCCCGCCAACAAGGGGTATAATAAAAACAATCGTTTTCGTGCCCTATTAAACAACGCCTGTTCTTTTAACTTTTAATAAAAATACCGTACTCTTGGACTTCATAAGATTCAGCCGTCATTGGCGTCTTCTTGTTTTAAATCGTCATAAACTTCGGCCGCTCCGCTCGGGCATTCCGACCGATCAGCTGACGGAAGACAACCGTCCGCCGCCTCCTACAGCTGGTCAGGGCTGCCACCCTTACTAAAGGTGGTCGATCCACTCCATACTCCGAAGAAAAATTACAGGTTTCGAGTGTTTGTTTATATCTATACATAATTTACAGGAGCCAATTATGGCTAATCTCTAACATTCGCAAACTATTTACAAAAAGTTATCAAAAGGATAACCAAGTGACATTAATCGAACTCAAGTGAAGTAACTTTTAAAATAGGAAACATAAAGTCTGTTCCAATCCCTGTTCATACTTACCCTTATATCCCATGAGCCTCTACTGGGCCGACCTCTGGAAGCTTAACTATATGTAAATTAATATTCTGTAGTGGACCCGACTGTGATTAAATTTCGTTATAAAGGAGCATCCATTTTGACTTTAGTGGCCACCAGGGTCATACTTGATAATTCGGCGCTGTTTTTCCTAAACCTTTTTACTATTGTATTTCATTGTCCCGTATGAAACCACGTTTATAAATTGTATAATATACTGTAAAATTTGTGCCTTTTGAACTATTCTCTGTGTACTGAACTGACTGGATACCATCATTGTAATTAAACCTCATGTAAAAACCATACAGGCCCTGTTTTTTTCATTTTACTTTCTCCATACAATTCCCCAACCAATCTGAGAGAAAGTAAAGGGAATGGACCACAACCATTGAGGCTTAGAATCTAGGTAAGATAACCCTGAACGTGGTTGGTCAGTTAAATCGTGCAGAAGCAATTCTGCATATGAGAGAGCAAGTACGTTCTCGGCAACCGCGTTCAGGGGTTTATTGATAAATTGGACATTTCAAACTTCCATACACGTTTCCCATATTCGGTATATAACTTGGTCTCATGAGACTAAGATTTATCTTAATTAATTTCATTTATATTTAATTTTATTATATACGCATTTACTGATTAGTTTCACAACACACTAACAGTTATGTTTATCTCTACAGGAGAAGTTGCGTTTATGTAGATAATCATATGTATATCGCACAAAGTTAAGGATAAAGATAACAGAAAATGATAGTACTTTACTGTGTGTGAAAAAATCTACGTGGGTGTGTAGATAATATTTTGACCAAAACTATATAAACCATTGCATTTGACTGCAATGAATAGTCAATTCTAGATTGCACTTCACGGTACTTCGTGACTGTTGCGTTTGCTATAGAAAATATTTTAAAACTTAAAATGAAAGGCGTTGCAATTCTTCTGCTGTTGTGTTTGAGTGCAATTCCGGAAGGTGTCGTCTCCGATACGGCGGATGATATTAGCAGAATGATCGCTCCGTACATACCTATTGCTACAAAGGTTGTGGAGCAGAATGGACCACAGGTTTCTGAATTGATTTCAAAGCTACTAAGTTTGGTTGTACTGCCGCCACCAGCAAATCCCCCGCGAGGATACGGGAACCCCAACGAGAAGGATGATCTAATTGGTGATGACTGGTAATTCTGAAAAGAGGACGTTGAAGATCAATTTCGCCTCAAGTATATGAAGATAAGCAACTGCCATCGGTAATTAACATCTGAGTTACTGACTTTTGGATACCAAAAAAATTAAACAATGAATAGTTTTATGAATACACAACACTATTGTATGTAACATTAATTGTGTTTATGTAATTTGTTGTCAAAATGTTCATATAAATGTTAAAATTCTTGTTTTTCCTAATTTATACGTTAGTCTCATGTTAGTACTGTAATTTTGTATTGAAACGATCTCTTCTGAATTCGAGGTTTTTCTTTTACAAGTTAAAATAAGATATTATACATTAAAATAAGATATGATGTAATTAACAGTATGTGAAAACACCATTGTTAATAATGTTGATACCATGTGGGCAAAAAACAATTAATTATTTAAAAAAATTAAAGTGCCGATTATTAATTTTATATACCTACTTTCCATTGTTAATATTGCAAAAGCTACATTTAAAAATATGTTGAAATATGTAAATATAAATCATGGCAATCAGAAATTAAATAAAGGCATTTTATAAATTTAATTAAATTGAAATTATTTTGAAAAATATAAAAAATATACATATTCATTTCTGCAGTATGCACCTATTTGTTAATTCTAAGTCCCATCTTTCCTGCATAAGTACGTAATAAACGCTTTTTTTTTACTTTTTTGTTTTTATTGTTTTGTTTATTTCCTAGCAATTATATGAATATATGTAAACATTGGAGGCTTCAGAATACTGAAGTACAATTATTTAAATGTACTCCCACAAGCAAAACCCTTCATTAGAAATTTATCAAAAGCCTGCTGATAACGCAAACTATTTGGATATTTACTATGAGATTAAAAGATTTATTATTTTCCGTGTATGTACTTTTTAAGTTATCGGTGCTTAAAGTTCCATAAAAGTATTTGTGTCATTTATCATAAAAATATAAAACAAAATAACTCTCCATTCGACATCATTGCCTTTTAAGAAGTAAAAAATACTATGTTATTTTGAATCGCATATCGAGTATAAAATAAATACAGATTAGCAAACTAGTTTTTAAGGAGAGTGGAATGAGTCACAGAGGAAGAATGTCCCCTCTCACGTTGTCTAAACTTATATATAAAGAGGTAAAGTTAGTAAGTTTTGATGTAGGAGGCAATCTCCGAAACTATTCGTACGATTTCAAAAATTCTTTTACCAATATTTAGAATGAACTTCTTCTTCTCTTTTCCTAGCACTTCACCCCTATGGGGTGTTCTTGTCACAAAACGAGTGTATTTTTCGTTGGCAATGGGTGTGTTGATTGAGTTTTTCTCTCTTTTATTTTAGAAATTGAAATTGTAAACGATTCATTTTATATGTATATAGGATAAACGTTATTCTGTGTGGATGATTTAATTCAATTAGTAATGGAAAAAGATAAAGGTACATAATGTTAGTTTATTTAATTTTTATAGATTTATACCGTTATCTTTAAGGAATGTTGTAAGTATTTTTAAAGTGATTTGATCATTGGAAGATAAGAGTGTTGGGATGTTGATGGGGAGTGGAATATTGTAATAAGAAAGATCTTGAATTAAATTAGAATAATAGTCATTGATGGGGCATCCAAAAAATATGTGATCTAAATGTTCGTCGTCCATCCGGCATTGACACACAGGAGATTCCCGAACGCGGATTTTGAAAATATGTCTTTTAATGCTACAGTGTCGTATTTGCACGACAGATAGAGGAAGACTCTAGGAATTTTATGCTTGTTATATTTGAAATATCATTTTTAATAACTTTTCGACAACTACAAAACTACACCGACACTCAGGATATGCCCAAAGGCTTGTTGAATGGCGATTCCAAAAATTGTACTCAAGTTAAAGGAAAAAAAAAATATAGTATGTTAATTTGGATTCTTAATAAAAAAAAAATAATTAAAAATCTATGTGTGCTAAGACGCGCGGGCAATCTAGGTTTTAATCCATTTATACTGAAGTTGATACATTTATACACATTCATAATTAAATCCTTTAGTGAAAAATGCACTTTTTACGAAATACGTATTTGTAAAAAATTTGTTCCAAATCGAGTCTTCTGTGAAGTCAGAAGGCGATGTTTAAATGTAATCTCGAAACCATGATTGTTTAAAAATGTTTATTTACGAATGGGTGCATGGCAGACATTTGATTATGTGTTTTTTATTACCATAACAAACTTCATTTTTACTCTATTCTGTTTATTGTTCCAACACGTGGCGCCTTTCTCCCTGTGCATTTTCATTGTAAATGTTGTTTATTTGATATTTTACTATTTTATTTTGCTGCTAGGGTAGTATTATTAAGCTTTTTATTTATTTAAATATAATAAAAACCTGAAAAGGTTTATCGATAACATTTTTACATGTTTCAATATAGGATAATAATATAATTTAGATACAAATTCATTTTTTATAATTTGCCGAGTTTTATCATTTTTGTCACATCTGTTTTGAATTTGTCAGTTTGTCAGTAGTCAGGCTCCAGCTTCGGGTCGCACTTTTATAAGTTCAGTTAATAAGGTCACACGTAAATAAACTTCAAGCATAACTTTGAGCTTGCAAAAGCAGACCTCAAATAGACTTTTAATAAATAAACTTTTAATAAGTAAAATCATTTAAGCTCTTAAGCTCTCTTTTAAACTTAAAAAAAAAAACGCATCACCTACAACATCCTTTATATACACCACAAACGTTACAATATGATGATCTTGATTTTAATTATAAATATTACATAATTGATTAAGTTTTTAAATCAATGTTTTCTTTTTTTTTTGCTTTTATACTAGCAATAAATATCACATAATGATTATTATTATATATTATTATTATATATAATTATTATTATTATTGATTATTATTAAATATTCTGTTGATATTAAAAACGGTTTACAAATTTTACATTCAAATTACACAGAATCACAGCTTGATAAATTATAAATTTTGAAAATAATAAAAACTGTTAATAGTAAATTGAATATTATAAATGAAAAGTTTCTTCTTACTAAAGTTCTCTTTTAAATTTGTTTTCATGTTAAGTAGGTTCTTTATTATTATTCATTTTCCATACATAACTGTTTAATATTTTGAGTATCTATACTTCGACTTTTAAATTTAATTTTGTTAGTATACATTTGTATCCTGACGAAGGGGTTATGGGCTCTGAAACATGTTGATTTATTTCGATAAAAAAGTCGTGTAAACAAAGTTTATTTCTAAAAAATTATAACAATATTTTTAGATGGGAAAGAAGTATGGAAGTTTTTTGGGTGTTCATAGGGCTAACGACCTATCGTACGGCTGACTTAAGTGACCACCTTACATAATGTAACGTTCACCAATTTCACTCATGATGGACTGCCACATGTACCAAATTTTTGGAAGTTATGTATATGTATAACTTATACACCTCATTTCGTATTTGTGTTGTATTTTTACTACCGCCACCTGCAGTTGAAAACTTTGTCATTACTGTAATTTAAGAAAATTGCGAGGTCCTGCTCCTCTAGAAATAATATAGTGATAAATTTATCTCAACATTGTTCATAACAAAATTCATAATTTTAATTAAATTATTCTTACACGTTTCTTATATAAATAGTTTAGTGTCTGTGAGATTTCTTTAATTTATCTTAATTAATTTTATTTTTATTTCATTTTCTTACACATGCATTTACTGAGAAGTTTTACATTACACTAAGTAATTTTTATCTTTACAGGAGAAGCTGTTGTTATGTAGGTAATTAAATGAAGGTATGTTGTACAGGGTTGAGGATAAAGATAACAGAAAATGATAGTACTTCATTGTGTTCCGAAACATTTTATGTAGGTGTGTAAATAGTTATAATATATTGACCAAAACTATATAAACCACCGCATCTGACTGCAATGAATAGTCAATTCTAGAAAACACTTCACGGTACTTCGTGACTGCTTCGTTTGCTTAAAAAAATAGCCTAAAACTTAAAATGAAAAGTGTTGCAATTCTTTTGCTGTTGTGTTTGAGTGCATTTCCGGAGTGTGTCGTCTCTGATATGGCAGATGACATCAGTACGACGATTGATCCGTACAAATCTATTGATAATACAGTTGTCGATCAGAATAGACTTAGAGATGCTGAAAATTTTGCTAACATGTTTATTCAAAGCTTGTTTGGCTTGCCGCCACCAGAAAAGTCCTCAGAAGGATATGGGAATCCCTACAAGAATTATGATCATTGAAAATCATTGAAGATCAGCAACCGTCATCGATAATTAACATCTAAGTTCCTGAATTTTTGGTACCAGAAACATTAAAAATGAAGCTGTTTATAAAATAGATTTTTCTTACATTTTATTATCATACAATTATTTAATTATGTTTTTCTACATATTTCTTGGTTTGTCTCATGTTTGTACTGTAATTTTATCTTTTTATTGAATATTAAATTAACCTCCCTCTCTAAATACGAGATTTTTCTTATACAGCAAAGTTGCGGGGTATTTTAAAATAATATTTAAAATAATAAACACTATAAAAACACCATTTTAATTATTTTGCATGTGCACAAAATAATTTTTAAAAATCAAATACATTTCTATTGTTTATATTCTAAAAATCATTTATATTAAAATAATATCTTTAAGTATGCAAATGTAAATCAGTGTCATCATAAAGTAAACTCTGTCGAAATGATTTGGGAAAAATATATTTGAAAAATCTTTAGTAATTACCTATTTGTTTTTTATAAGTACCATCTTGCCAGTATAATTATGCAATAAATCCTTGTTTTTTTGAAGAAAATTGATTCACTTGTTGTATGAAGATCCTAGCAGTTACGAGAATACAAAAATTTAAGACATCCAAAAATAGACGTTTTATTATTTGAACACCCACTAGCAAAACCCTTTATTCAAAATTTACTAAAAGCCTACTGATAACACAACCCGTTTGGATATTTCCTAAGATACAAAAAATTACTTTTCCAAGTTCTTTTTATATCTGTGCTTAAAGTTTTATAAAAATATTTTGTTTTATTCATCATAAAAACATAGAACAGAATAACTCTCTATACAAAATCATTGCCTTTTAAGAAGTGCAAAATACTATGTGATTTTGAATCGTTGTCAAAGAGTATAAAATAAATACAGATTTTTCTTTATTTTAGTTTTTATATATTTTATTTTATTTATTCATGGAAAACTAACAGTACATATAAAATCAGATTATACATGATTACTAAATAGTATAGAGACCATCTTACAAGTTTTCACAGAGTTAAAATATTATATATTAACAAATATGAGAAATAAACTAGTTATTGAGGAGAAGGGAACGAGTCACAGCGAAAGAATATCCCCATTTCCACTATATAAAATACATAATATATATAAATGTAATCATTTATACTGCAGTTGAAGTATTGACATATTTTTACCTAATTTAAATCCTTTAGTGAAAAATGCATTTTTTACAAAAAAACGTATTCATAATTTTTATCCAAATCGAGTCTTGTATGAAGTCAGAAGGTGATATCGTTGGAAAATATTTATTTCCGAAAGTGTTTTTATTCTCACACCTATCATGATTTTTAGTTGTTTGTTTATTGTTCTAAACGGGGCGCCTTTTCCCCTAAGCATTTTTATTGTAAACGTTGTATATTTATTTAATCATTAAATATTTTTATTTTGCTGCTAGGGTAGTACTATTAAGCTTTTTTTTTGTGTATCTGTTGTTAAAATTATTTTCTAGTTCTAAATAAGAGAAAACTCTCAGTATTGAATAACGCTATTTAATTAACATTAATTTATATTTGCATAATTGGAAAAAATCTGTTTGATTGCAGAAATCCTCTTGTTTCATCACAATGCTATTTAAATATTTTATTCAATAAATATGTTATAAAAAAAAACAATAAGTTATTTGAATAAAAAAAAAATCTATTTGTCTTATAATTTTTTTCAATCAAATATGGTTAATAGGTTTGAAGAACAAGCAATTTTTAATGTATTTCACAGATTCAACAGTTTGAGTAGGGACTGTCGATATAGTTTATTTTATAGATTGTTTTAGTTTTAATAAAATATATAAAAATAACTGTTTACTTATAAATAACTGCTTACCTCTAGTAAGTAGGTACTCATTTTTCGATTGACCTATTTTGCTATTTGTTGAATGTCATAACTGGTCAAGGGCGCTTAAACGCTAAATAAATGGGACACATCATGTGTTGTGTAACGTGTGTGAGAAGAACCCCAAAACTCTTCTAATGAGTCCAAAAGTCTGGTGAAAGCGGACGCAACGTCTCAACAAGACTATCGAGTAAGATTTTCTCAAGCCTGGGTACTAGTGATGGGTCCGCTCTGTACTCACTACTATAATGTAGTATTACATTACATTGAAGTGCACACTTCGCACGTTTTGAAGTGTAGTGCACACTACAAACTACAAACACCAAAGTCATTGAAAGTATAAACTTCAAATAGTACACTTCATTTCAAAGCGAACACTACAAAGTACACACACTTCAAAGTTATCGAAAGTATGAGTAATATACTTTAAATAGTGCATTTTTTACGTGAAATTTTTGGGAAGTTGATGTAGATAAATGAAGAAATCTCTGGAAACTGTAACAACCCCTCCCCCCCCATGAAATGAAGTAATTGCAGTACAAAATTGTAGTACTACAATTTTGTACTACAATTACTTCATTTCATTACTTCACTTCATTAATATTACAATTACTTCACTTCATGTCGTGGTACTACAATTACTTCACTTCACGTGAAGTAATTGTAGAACGTGTGTGTGTTGTAGTCTTCATTTTGAAATGTAGTTTTTCCCTTCGCTACTGGGTACATTCACTAATCGTACCTGGTGGAGCGATAATTTTTTAAAAATCAAATTTGATCCCCTTTGAGATTTAAATCCTATCTTTTTCTGAACCAGGATTACGGTCTTCTGGTTTGTGTCTTCTGTGGTATTGTTCCATGTTTTTACGACCTTCCTGGTCGAAGTATCGGATCCCGTAGCAGGGTCCATCATCAGGGCATAGTATTCTGATATTCGGCCAGGAAGGTCGTAAAAACAGCATAATGCCCCAGAAGACACAAACCAGAAAATTCTTGGTTTGTGTCTTCTGAGGTGGCCGTGAAAATCTAAAAACTTTCAGGATTACGGTGTTGGCAATATTCAATCTAGGTACCAACATCAGAAATTCATTAAAAATGTTAACATTATTAGAAAAAATAAAAGTTGGAACAATGTTTAATTTTTATTTTTCACAAATAACGCACCATAAGTTCTTTAGTGTATTGAGTCTAAAAACACACTTTCGAGTTTAAATCGTTACAAATTTCAGAAGGATTTGGGTTATAGCATACACAAAAATATAAAATAAATGATTTTTGCACTATTTCACATTGTTTTTAACTTAATACACTAATATTTTAACATTTTATATTTAAGATTATTGCTGTAATACATTAAAACACAATTACAACGCTTTTCACATTTTATTTGGGTTACTTCGTTAAGGGATTAAAACAACCGAAGAATGCTGAATAAAACTGCATTATTAAATAAAAATGATATTTTTTACTTAGGTAATACACTAAAGTAATCACGGTGCGATAAATATGAGTACATCAACAAAAAGTGTAAGTTTATCGAGCACTGCTTTTAACTAAAAACTGGTCGATCTGATTTTATGATACCTTCTCTTTTCAAAACAGTTCCCATCATTAATTTTTTCCACTTATTTAAATTTTTTAAATACGAAAATTGAATTCCTCATTCATAAAGCAATATAGAAATATTTTCAGATGTCAAATCAAATTTCAAAAACAATCTTTTATTGCAATCGACATTATGATCATTGATGTAACAGACAAAAATATTTAGTTGTTTGATTATACCGTTGCAATATAATAATGTAACATAATATGATATTACTAAGATGACATTATGTATTAACATCATGCTCAAAATGTATGCACACGTCATAGCTGTGATTGGGTTAAACAAATAAAATAAAACAACTCCCATCCGTCCTTGTAAATCCTTCCAAATTTTTCCTTCTAATATTAAAACTTTATTGAAACGAGGAAAACCATATTGAAAAAAAATACAGATAAGCAGTATTTTTTTGGGAAATTTATCATTGAAAACAGATTAACAATATCATACATCGATATGATTTAAGTTTTAATGGGAGTTTTCCTTATATGACAACTATTTATGTGAGTAAACTTGTTACTTTGTCGAATAAAAGAGTAAATTTTATAGGCTTTATTATTTATTAGCTGTCTGTTCCCGGCAAAGGCAAGTGAGGATGGTGGATGGAGGTAGTCGTGATTTGACAGATTAATTAACAGTTAATTAACAGACTTTCTGGCAAGTTGACATGATACCATTATACCTAAATTTTTTCTGGATCCTTAAAAATTCAGATTTATCTGAATTTCTTTGAATTATCACGGATCTAGTTTTTTTTTTTAAAAAGCAGTTTCAATAAGATTCAATAAATTTATTTTTTACGCAAGGCATGAGGAAATAATTATTACGTAACAAGTAACATCCTTAATTTTTTCTTTTTGAGTCCATACCGTTTTCCTCGTTTTAAAAACACATCATAGAGATATTTTCTTGAAGCTCCCACGCTCAAGATGAAAAATAAAATAGATGTTTTCATAAAACTCTTATATAACTGTTTATATAAGTGTGATATAGAAAGTATTTTCAAGAACATGAATATTTATTTAAAACCCAATTAATAAAGTCTGCAAAATGTATTCATAATACATAATGTAATAAAAAAAAATGGTGAAAAGGTCAGTTTGTTCTAAAGAAATTATTCATCTTCTGCAAATGTAGCAAATTTATTTTGTGGTAACATAATTATAATTAATATAAATTAACTTTGTTTAAACCACTTATTTATTAAAAAAAATCAACATGTTTCAAAGCCAATGGCTTCTTCATCAAGATCATCTTCATTCTTCATCTGATGAAGAAGCCATTGGCTTTGAAACATGTTGATTTTTTTCAATAATTAAGTGGTTTAAACAAAGTTAATTTATATTAATTAAAATTATTCATCACTTATTGATGGGTAATAATTTTTGTGGCTGACTGAAGAAATATTATTGTCATCACTTTCATCCCGGGCAAATAATGAATGTATTATATTTATGTTTCATTTTAATCATAATAATTTTGTTAAAACAAAAAATTCCTCTAAAAGCAGGTATGTCTTTTTTGTATACCGAGTTATTTCAAAATTGTGTAAAAAAGAATTGAGTGTATAAATATACATAATGTTCAAAATATAAATATAGCCAATCTTGGAAAATACAGGGATAAAGGCGTCACTAATTTATAAATTAATATTATACGAATGCATTTAAAAAAAAATCGACATCTGTGTATCCACTATCCAAGTTTTTTCTCAAAATCTATAATTAATGTTTGGAACATATTATTAGTTTTAAAATGTTTTTCGAGTACCTACGGTACATTAAAATTTTTTCAAGAACAAAATAATTATTTTTATGTTTTATATTATACGCGCCTTTAAATTTTCTGAAATGTTTCATCTAGTTTTTATTTGAACCAATAAAAATAACACAGGGATTTTATTTCAGCATAATTTCTATAGATGTCTACTCTGTAACGCTTTTCTTTTGAATGGTGATATTCCGATATTACACCATCTATTGATGAACTTGTGAACAACTTTTTCCTTTGCATATTCTCTTAATTTATTTTTTCATCTGACTTGCTCCGGGTTCAGATTAAGTAGGCAGGACGTCACAGTGCATAGACTGAGAGCGCTAGCCAATATTGTTCCAGGTACGAGATGTTTGGTCAGATTGCATAACAACGCTCTTATATTATTTATAAATATTTTTAGCTGTTTAAAAATAAACTTTGAACCTTTTAGAAATTTTAAAATCCCAATGTACTATACTGTGATGCTCACATATTTTGTGACATTATAAACAGAAATAGAACAGAAAAAAAAACATTTATGATTTCGGTTGCCAAATGACAGTTTTTTTTGTGTCTTGCCAAATTTTGACCATTGTCGAAATTCTTGGCAGCATTTTCACAATAAAAAAGACGTGTGGTTACTTTAAGTATCTGGATGTGGATGTAGGTATTGGAAAATATAAAGGATTAAGCCAGATAAAACTTCATTGTACTAAATTAAGATAAATTAATTAGACGAAGCTATTTATGTAAGTGATCATGTAGAAATGGAAGACTTCTTTGGGCGTCAGCAGATCTTTATATATAGAAACAGATCTTTTAAGTTCAAAACATTCCTTTGTAATATCACGCATTCTCAGTTGCTGCTATAATTACCTATTTTGTATATTTTCTATAGATAGACCATAAGATTATTTTCTCTCTTATATTATTATTAGTATTATCTTCTTATCTCAAAAACTTCTATTAATGTATAAGAAAAAGTGGAATAAACGAAGTAACTCGCAGTGATTGTGACAGCAAATGATAGACCAAACTGCAAGAAACACTAATTAAAGATCATCGCTAAAAAATAACTTCTTGGAGTTTCCTAACCACATACTTGAAATCAATCATTTCTTTGACAGTCACAAATTAAAATCGCGATTCCTTAAAAAATATTGACAATAATCAATTTCGAAACCGTTGAAACCCTAAAAAATTGAAATTCTGAGAAAACACTTCTGATATTATTACATATCACAATATGTCTCCGATCCGAAGCTTGCTACGGCTTGACCAATGACAATATGACCCAAAAAATCCTGCCCACTAGACAACCCGCTTGTTGAGTTGACGAAATTGTGTATTAAAGTTAATTCGTAAATCACACCTGATGATGAGAGGGACAGCTTCTCTTGAAACTCAACAACTCATCGTGCATGTTTTACAAATTTTAATTGAGTGTAAATCAAAATTAGAATAGCACTTATTCTTTAGAACTTAGTACCAGGAATAATCTTCTCTGAAAACTCTTTTTTTATATAGCTGAAAATAGTTATTTAAAAAGCAGTAATATTTTTTAACCCGTATTGAGTAAATATTACAGGCTTTGTGCTGGGACATACATACATATTATAAACAGTACCAAAATAATAAAAAAATGAGTAGCTAATTAGTAAAAAGTTTATTTTATTTATTCGTGGTATTATCATCAAACAATATTTTTTGATTACATCTTGAGTATACATTTGAATAGGTATATATAAATCAAATAAATATATACAAGTATAGAATATTTGACAAAATCATGATAATAAAAATTACCGATAGGTTGTAATTATACATTGTTGATACAACAATACATTTATGTATTTTCATTGATGTATTTATTTAATTGACAATTTTTTTATAAATTTTATAAAATTTGATGCACGAGTACAATTACCGTACGAATTAATAGAAGCATTTTCAGTATATTGCATCTTGATCTTCATAATAACAATAATTATTCAATTTGTTTTTTATTAAACTGTATGTGAAAATAATGAGATACGTATGACGCGAAAAATGTCATTGATTTTGTTTAGATGTATCCAACTTTCAATGAATCTGATTTCGTGTCAATTTAAAATATTAAATCTAATCTAAATATAAAAATTTCGTTGTCTGTCCGTCCTGTCCATCTGTCTGTCTGCCCCCGTAACTTTTTGTAATGCTAAAAAACAAATTAAACGGCCGGAGATGGTGCCAACAAACCCGAAGGCAGCAATGATCGCGATGCGGAAAATATACTATAAATATTTAATATATACAAGAGTCAGAACATCGCAGCATGACTTTTACGTAACCAATTATTATTTAGAAAAAAAATTGGAATACACAATTGTTATCATAGCATTCATATTTTGATGTATCAAAAATCTGTAGCATAAATATTTGATTTCTATTTTTTTCCTAAATATACGTTTACAAAAAAGTCATGCTTCAATGTTCCCACTATACACTAGGGCTCAGTTAAGATGCGAACCAATGTTCCATCGTGTTTGACGGGTTACAGCAACTAGTTAGTTATATCAAACTAGCTGTTTGCTAGCTAGTAAAATGTGGATATGTCTAAATTATAAATTAGATAATATAAATTAATAGTACTTTACATTTCCTGTCTTACGCGCGTTTTAAATTTCCATTTTCGGGTACTTTCAGGCCGTAAGTCTCGTTCAGAGATTCTTTGGACTTATAGGACCCGGATCCGATGGACCTAGACCTGGATCTTGATCTGCAGTGTGAGATGGACCTGTGTCTGACCGGCTTGGTGTCACCACTGCACTTTATCACAAAGCGCCACTCTTCAATGAGCTCCTGTCTGAAGGAAACCTGTTAACGGAAATTTTTTTAATTAATATCATTGTGCTAGAAAAAATATTTGTATGTATTTATCTAACCATTAATATATTTCTACTTTGAAAACATATTGTCTTGCATCTGTTATCATATATCTAAAATTTATCCTTTAATACACTAAAGCGATTTATCTAAGAGTGCGGGCATTTAGTCCTAAGACAACATTTCTATGAGACCACAACGATACCACTATCTGAAATGACGGCTAATGCTTATAAATAGAGATTAATTAAAAATTTATATAATTCCCCTTCAAAGCACGAGTAAAAACTCTTTTTGGCGGGGTAATATTTTGCTTAGATAATAATTTAAGGGGTATAAAAGCAAAGGTAATAATATCCGAAAAAAAAATTTAAACAGTCATTTATAATGTACTGAATTCGAGATTTTATAGGAAACATACACTATACATTTATGGGAAACATGATTTTTTAAGGGATAGATACATAAAATCTAGAATTACGTTTATTTTAAATAAGTAATCCTCGCATACAAAATATTTTTTTATTTTTTGGATATTGCTGCCTTTGATTTTATACCCCTCTACTTAGAATTTCGTTTGTAAAATAAAATAAATAATCAAAAAATAAATCACTGTATACGAAAAATTTTTTCTGAAAAAAAAAATTTCCAAAAATGAAAATTAAATTCTGTCCATGGGGTGCGGTACTCTTTTTGAAAAATTACTTAACCTTAGCATGAAAAATTTAATATTTTTTTTAAATATTCAAACATGATAGAACTCGGTTTATTTTTCTTTTGGAAATTGAATAATTGTCAATTCGCAATTCTCTATATTTCTCATATTACCTTCATATCATCTTAGATTTGTAACAAACATACTATAAAAATTATTTTTACTTATATAAAAAACAGTTTTTTTGTCACATATATGGATTTGCTGTCTCTTACTGGTCATTAACCCCACATGTTGACGGGTATAAAGATTTTTTTATTTCACTTCATTTTTTGCTGAGGCCGATAAAATATATTTTTTTATGAGCGTTGGAAAAAGTAACGATATCACGTATATTGGCTGCATTGATTAAGTTGCGCCACTTAATATAACTTATAAAGTTTTCTAGTGATATCGTGATTATTGTGAAATTCCCTGCAAAGCTTCATCATCAAAGATCATGCATAAAGAAGTTAATCAGTATTCAATTAAGAAAAATATGAATCATTTTACCTTGTGCTTATGAGAGTTTCTGGCAATTTGGCAAATCATCTCACCGCAAGCAGTGAACGTTGCTATGACGCAAGCGCTAGCCAGGACTACGAAAACACCGCCCACATTTTCTAGTCCTAAATCCTGGGCTGCATCATCACCTCCTGCAGCCTTCAATCAGGAATATTCCATCCGAACAGGTGTTCAGGTATTAAAGGTCAGGAACATTATCCATATTATAGTTTTTAGTCCAGTAATATTCCAAGGATATCCAGTTGGTTTTTAATTAAATGTAGTCGTATTTATTATCGTATTTACCATCATAAGCAGGGGTTTTCCATTTAAAATTTCCTCATTGTGATATTATTCAGTTCATTATATGAATGCAATAGTGATATATTCATTGATATTTGTTGATATCACACAGTGGTAGAGGGCACATGGGAGATCATGCAATAAAAATATACAAGAATAGTGTTTGTTCAAAAATAAAAAAAGTATAGCTATAGGGAGATTAAATAAAAAAAACGGATAAAAATGCTCTAAGCAATGAAAAAATGGAAATCACAGATCTAAATACTACTAAAACTGAGAAATGAGCAAAGACTTAAAATGAAAATAAAGCTTTTGAGACGATGTGTTTTGGGGTGATGTGATAAACACAAGAATGGAAATCAAATCATGCAAGCGAGAATTTGAATATATGACTTTTAAAACCTTTGCTGATCGAGAGACCATCCAAAGATGGCACAACCATTGAATTATGGTGACAAAGCAAGCGACTACTGATCCAGCTACCAAAACGACAAACACCCCCCCGACGTTAGCAAGGGTCAGAGCGACTGATCCTGAGTCAGGTTCGACACCCTAACAGGGATGAAAAAATGTGGTATTCATATAAAAAGAAAATAAATAATAAAAAACTTGTGCAAAATTGAGAAAACAATTGCAAGGGAAAAAACAAATCAAGAAGGTTCAAATAATATAAAAAATTGATATAAAACATATTGCAGAGAATATTTCAAATCAATATTTAAATGATTGGGGGTAGCAAACACCGGAAAAATAGAATTGTGGATGGGGACACACATAGAAAAAATAGTAATACACGTTTTACATACGAAGATAGTGTAGAAGATGAGAGTTTTGTTGAGTACGAAGTAAAAAATAAAAAGGACAAAAATTATCATTAGTCCATGAACATGTAAATTATAATGTGTACTTATTGTACTATTTCTAAAAAGATTAAAGAGCTTTCCCACATAATATCTTTGATATTGTTTAGATAAAAATAAATATTCTTGCATGACTAAAAGTTTAATATATGTTTAATAATACTAACGGAACATGCGCCGCCACCCCGTTTTTCTTTCCACCATTTTATTTTCATGGCTTGGAGCTTTCCCTGCTCTTGGAGTTTTAGAACTGCTGTGCTGAGTGTATTTCTGTAAGGAGAATCTGTAAAAAAATAAGACATCGTAATCCCATCTCAATCCCATCCCAATCTTATCTCAACTCTGTCTGTCTGTTCGTAACTTATTGTAACGCCGTAATTTTTCATTTATTTATTTTATTTTATTATTTTTATTTTTTATTACTATTTAAAATTTTATATTTATTTTACCCCAACCTCTCCCCGCAATACATTTTCGTGTGAGAGGTTGGGGTAAAATAAATATATTTTTTCGTTTTACAGTTGTTAAACAAATTTTGCATACTTATTCTTTAGGAACTAGAGTAGCTTGTTGGTCTTGTGGTTAGGACTCTCGCCTCGTGATCCAAAGGTCGCAGGTTCGAATCTCACTCCAGACAAGCAAGTTAGTCCTTTTTTCATAGCACAAGCGTTTAGCTTAATTTGAAAATAGTAAGAATCCCGTGTTCACATCTTTATTTTTTCTTTAAAAAAAAAAAGGAACTGACATGTAAAAGTACGTCATTTGTGACGGGTTACAGCTTTCCGTATTCACATCTTTATTTTTTCTTTAAAAAAAAGGAACTGACATGTAAAAGTACGTAATTTTTTACGGGTTACAGCTAGTGTTTTATAAATTGAATAAATTATATATAACGTTATTTTTATAACTACGTATGATAAAATACTTTTATATGTAATAAGTTGAATTTTTAAAAATATTTAAATATCAAGAAGGTGTAAATTCATGTTATTAAATTTAAGATAATTTTGTTGTTAAATTTTATTAGATATTTAAAACTAGGTGTTTTATAACTTTTTAAAGTAGATACTCTTATCGTAAAGCACTTTTATTGTATTTTTTTTAAAGGTATGTTTGCTTAAGGGAATTCGTCGTATTACAAATAAGGTTAGCTAGAATTATCTAAGAGCCCCGTGTGAAAAATCAGACTAAGCTTTCTACCAGGATAACATGAGCGTATCGCGGTGTCTTAATGCACTATGAGAGTCGACGTCTCGAGTATACGAAAGGCGTCTCTCTCTCGTTCTCTCTCGCACTTATTACATGAGCAAGAGTTTCCTCGAGGGAGAGAGTAGCGGCGAACATACAGAGCAGTTAGAAAATTTACTCGCTGTATTTTATCCGATTTCCCGGAAAATACACACCCGATTTTCTAATGCAGCCTTGGCGGAAAAGCGTGCGGGGCACTCCAGCAGAGTAGGCCAGCGGAGAAACGTCAGAGAAGAAAACCATCTCCGTCTACCAGGATCGCAGGAGGGCGAAGATATGAAACGCATTCCACGCCCTCTCAAAAACAGACCGAACAGCAAACGCGGGACATTTTAAACTTCAAATGGTTTTGACGAAAAATATATGTAACTATATATTCTTCTGTTTGTCCAAAAAAATTTAATTTTTACTATATTTCTAGTACATTTTAGAAGTTAATTTAAAAATATATATATATTACACAATTATTAAACTGATTTCAAAATAATCGAACAGAATTTTGTTATTAGTGTTATTATTTAAGAGTTTCACGGAATATAAAATATAGTACAATTTAAAAAAAATGTTCGTAGGAACATTGAAAACAAATAAAAAAATACATTTTTATAGGTTTTATAAAGAAACACTTTAATTTTAAATATAATGATGGTGTGCATACGAAATTTCTAAAATATCTATGACGGAGAAGTTATATAAAATTTTATAAATAATAAAATAAATATAATGAAAATCTTCTTTAAAATATAACGTGTCAAAGAATAGTCAAAACTTCTATAGCGATCGGATATAAAATTAATGTGAGATTAAAAAAGATTTACTTAAAATAAACTACACGGTCAATAAAACCAATTTATGGAAATATACAAAAAAAGTCTATCAAACTAATATTTGGACACTGCGGAGATACGAGCCTGAAACTTTTCTTAGCAGGAAAATATGATAAAACTTAGTTCTTGAACGAATGCAAATTCACAGTAAAATATAAAAATTATTAAATCATTAAAAAATAAAAAATTTAATTCTTTTAATTTTTTAGTAAGAATTTTAAAGTTGGACAATATTGGGTATTTCAAATATCCTTATAACCAGAGATCACCAAAATATTGATACTGCTACAATTATTAAATGAAGGATTCTTATATCACATTGTGCCAGGATCGCATATTAATCAAACATACAAAGTTCTATTCGTTTTCGTACATTCTTTATATTATTTGCATCCCTTTCACTCTAGAGTAAGATATATACAGGGTTCTGAGGGGATGTCTAATTTGAATAGCATGGGGTGGAATACGTATGTCTCTTTCTGATTTAATCGGTCGTGTGCGAGGCTCCATAAAATTGATGAAATATCTGTCACTGAATTAAAAAAATATATTTATTGATAGATAATAAATATAATATTCTATTTCGAAATTCCCTTATATTTAACGTTAAAAAATAACACTTCAAATATGAATACATTATTCAACGTTTGGAATATATTGGTTATGGGAGGTTCTACGCCCATCCGTCAGCGTAGAAGGGCGTAGTCGCAGGCAAGCGAAATGGGCTACGATACGACCAGGGAAACATAAAATCATTGGTTGAACGGTTACGCTTTTCTTTGAATGCATTGCCGCGCAAGGGATGAAAAATCTCGGATACTTCGCAAGGCGGAAGTTACCTTACTTTCAGCGCAAAGGGAACGTTTTACCTAGGAAAACATAAAACAGAACAGATAAATAGTATAATTAAAATATTGACTGTAATCTGAAAACATAAATATTTTTGCGAAATTTTAAACAATAAATAAAGTTATTTTGATGTTATTCTTTTCATGGATACTTAATATTTGATGATATTTAACTTAAATAAGAAATAGTTATCGTTTTTGACTACTTCTGTGAGTCAAAATTATTACCGATTGTGTGGTGTACGGTCATATAGTCCGTAGACGTCAGAGGTTTCCTACTAGAGGAGAAAGCTCAGTCTTTGGCTGTGGAGAAAGTGGCGTAGGGAGTCTTCTTACTCTACATTTTACCAGGGTATCAGAGCAGCTTGAGGGTGTTTCGCCCTAACACCTAATAGTGGCGCTGTGAGCAGTGCCGCCTTGAGTGAAAGAGACCGGCGTCCGGTTAGCGCTGCGGCTGCGCGTCACCCCTATTAATGGGGGGTGTTGCAAATGGCGCCCGCACATGCGCACACTTGTCACCCCGTTACAGATACCAGGAGCAACATAATGTACTCAGCTTTGTTCTAGGGGAAAGGTCAATGGCCAGAGCTAGTTTAGAATATGCGCTGGTCATGGATTGCCTTTTCATTTGTTTGATCTGTGGTTTGCAGTATATTTTAAATAATAACAAAATAACTAAAAATATCCTCCAATCATAACTTTCTTTTTTGTAATAAATATGTGTTATGAATAAATGTAAAATAAACGTTAAATTGCTAAATAAACGACAAAATTTAATATTATTAAAAAGAAAACACTTTGTATAAAACCTATATTTATTGAATAACCAATATGTTTTGGGGCCAATCGTTCCTTCATCAGAATACAACGTATACTAAAAATTAAAATTGTAAGTACGAGTATAGACATACATAAAAAAAAATTACGGGAGTTGAAAAACTAATCAAAATTAACAAATCTGAAAGGAAACTATTTTTAAAAAGGATTTGTTTTCTTATCATATTTAATATTCTATTAACACTTTTCCTAATTTATTTAGTTTGCAAAATTTAGGCAAGACCTGTCAAACGGCATAGATTTGTATAATAAATATATGTGGCATAAAAAATAATTGGTTTAATAAAAACAACAAAGCCAAAAAATTAAATTTTAAACGTTACAGGAAGTTGCGGACAGACATGCAGACAAACAATAAAATTATTATTACTGGGATGTTACTAGAAAGTTTTTTGCTTTATCAATTAATTAAATATAAATCTTCCCATATGACATAATCACTGCACTGCCGAGATCCAATCCACGTCGTCCGTACTCCTCACACTGATTTAAAGGTACACAATACCGTATTGACTGAAAATGAAACATTTTCAAAATTGAATTTGCAAAAAAGGGGCATCTCCTCTACCTCTCTCCCTTAGCCACACAACTCCTTCCCCGAATATTAAACGTGTGTCATATTGAATTTCCTTTCCATACCATCCTTTCCTTTTTGCAAAGATACTCTTTAGGAATTTACACAATACACTGTCATTTTCTCACCTTTACCAGGTCACGTTTCTTTACTTTTTTTAGTTTTTTTAGAAATTTTGTAATCGATATTTTACCCACTTCCTGTCCGACAATCGCTCTGAAATTTGCTACAAAGACGTATTCCCGATTACAATACAATCGTCATTCGTTTATTTAACAAAATCGATTTATTTGCTTTAAATTAAGTAAAAATGCATGAATTAAATTATGCATACGAGTAGGTGGTTAGGACACTGGCCTCGTGATCCAAAGGTCGCGGGTTCGAACCTCACTCCAGACTATACTCGAGCCAACGTAAGATGGCATTTTTGACAGATCGTAATAGTGTTGTGACACACTTAAAATCATTAACGAAAAAATTCAGTTGAAAAAAAAATTCGTCGCACGGTGTGAGTTGAGAAAGTCTTTGTACATAAAAAAGGTTATAGAAGAATAATAAAACACATTTTTCTTAGATAAAAATATTTACTTGAATGTTTCAATCTGATTCATCCCCATTACTTTCACTCTCCATTGAACTATCGTCGCTGCTATCATTTCCTAAATTAATTATAATATCATTATCTAAAATATTATCGATTCTAATATCTCTTTCGTAATCTTCCTTTATTCATCGCACGGTTCTATTCACTACATTAGCCCAGTCTGATCCGTCTTTTATTGTTTTGTAGGCGTTTTCCTTGCCCTCTAATAAAGAAGCCATAGAAAAATATCATGTTTAGAGGGCACAATCGATCTGTCAGATTTGTTGTGTTATTTTGGATACTTATTCTGCATATTCTACGCATATTATACAGGCAATCAATATCATATAACATTTTGAATCATTTCGTTCATTCCATATTTAATGTTGATGGACATCACTACTCTGGCGTTCGCGCAATAAAGTATAGCATTTGTCCTCCAATGTTTAGCTGTCATTAATTACGAAACTTCATGTAAGTCTAAACGTCAAAAGTGCCATCATAGAGTGGCCATACTGTAGCAAGTTAGTTCTATTTTCATAGCACAAGCGTTTAGCTTAGTTTGAAAATAGTAAGAATATTGATGTGACACGTATTCCGTGTTCACATCTCTATTTAAAAAAAAAAAAAAAAAAAAACTGTGAGATTACTACATAAATCTATTGTTGAAGAATGTTGGTGCAACTTACTTTTTCGCATTGCTATTCCATACCCCTTGTCATCCAATAATCCACCTATTTGTGTAATATCACATTCTCTTTCGATAATGTATTCAATCGAAGTTGATTCCATTAAGAAGGCGTAATTTTCATTTTTGACCCTGAAATACATATTTAAAACGGTATGAAGGAAATTTATTTTTTATGATGTTGAAATTAATCAAATTTTACTAAATTATTTAAATACTAATAATAAATTATTTAAATAAAACAGGTGTTTAAGCGATTCAGGCTATTTTTAAAATGTGGATAAACCACTTATAATTGATTTATTTGAATGATTTTTGTTTAATCCTTCCTCTATGGGTAATTTTACGGTCTCAGGCAGGCGATGTATTTTTGTCTTATATTTCTCAAAGACACTTATGAAAATCTCCCCGTCTTTGTACATAGATATATTTGCTTATGGATTTACTATTATAAAATGTTATGTTCAGTATATTTTTCAATTTTATGCATTTATAATAAAAAGGTTACAATGCTGAATGTGTACATTTATTTTGAGCTACCTTGTAAAATGAACAGGTTGTCTCAATTTTTTTGGCTTTTTTTAATAAATTCGCCAACACTTTTTTTTTCTTATGTAAGGATATTTTTGACGTTTTGTGTACTTTTATCAAAAAATATAACCGTACACGCTACACTACAAATATTGACAATAGCCAAAATGTCGTTATATCCGAATCGGGTCGCTTAAAGCAGAACTTTGCATAACTGGGATTCTCCCATCTGCTGTCATCATTGTTATTTGAGGAATTGAATTTAATTAATACATTAATTAAAATCAATACACCAGCACTATTACTATTGTAAAACTTGGAGCCAATTGCAATATGCAATAAAAAAAACTAGAATTGTGATATATCCAAATGTTTATGAACAAGATGAAAAAAATAAAATTACTATTTTCACAATTCAACGTTTGAATTGTATAGTTTTATAAAGAGATCTAAAGAAAAAGTTCATCAAACTGTAAAACAAGGATACATGAGAGAGCTGGCGCAAGATTGAGATGAGTGTGGGAAAATTCTTGAGGAGGCTTTAAAACAATACCTGCTTACTCCCTCAGGGTTGGAAGAGGTTAGGGCTTCAGGGTGGTCCAGCATATATTGATACATTTTTTGGTATGTTGGATAGTCAGCATCCTGAAAAAAATATACATTTTTTTTATAATAATACGATAGATATTTTAAAATGAATCTGATTTCTTTGATTTATGTATATTTAATTAATCAAAATGTATAAAAAAGTATTTAGCATGTACCGACATCTGGTAATGGGCTGGCCTCACAATTCACGCCTAGCCAAGCCGCACACCCAAAAAGGATCTCCAGGGAGCGGCGTGGTCCTAGATTAATTCGGTGGCGTGAGGCGCATTTTCTTTTTTGCTACTTTTTGCAACCGGAAGATTCTTATATTATACAGAATATTATATAGAAGATATTAAATTCACTATCAAATCGCGTTTGTACTTCATCTTGTACAAATCACTAATTTAATTAATTTTTAACTAAATTGCGTACCATCACCAGATTCTGTGAGTAAATTTCAATTTCTAATTTTTTATTTTCGTATGACCTCTGTTTCAGTCCACAATTATCTCGATCCAATTCATCCCGTGACAATTTCATAACAGGACTCTCATTATATTTATTGCAACAATACATGAACAAAGTATATTTCTGGCTAATCATGCATAGGTTTTCTGCGTACTGTACATCTGTACGTCACATCTTTATTATGTAAATGATATAATATGAACATATTTAAAAAATCTGGTTGTAAATATTAAAAACTCACAAAAGGTATGTTCTCAAGATCAACTTTTTTCTTCAATTAAAGTCAAATAAGTTTGTGGTTACATCATCATTATTATATTATTGATAAAGAGAAAACGCATTGCTTAAAACCACTGCTTATTGAATTATTAATGTGGTTTATTAAATGTCCATACATTTATTCTAATTTAAAGTTTACGTCGGCGTCGTATCCTAATGAATAAGGGCCATTGGCCTCTAAACATATTGATTTTTTTTTTTTTTTTTTAAAAATAGAGATGCGAGCACGGATTACGTGTCATATCAATATTCTCACTATTTTCAAACTAAGCTAAACGCTTGTGCTATGAAAATAGGACTAACTTGCTAGTCTGGTGCGAGGTTCGAACCAGCAAACTTTGGATCACGAGGCGAGTGTCCTAACCACAAGACCAACAAGCTACTCTATATAATTTATATTATATAGAGTATATTATACATAATATATTTTATATAAGTTAATATTGCTGTCTTAACTATAAATAGTAATTTGGAAACATTATTTTGAAACCATAGAGATATTTTTCCTATGGAATCCCGAATTCAATGCATTCTCAATAAGTTATCCTTGGTGATTGCATTAAAAACACTTTTTAAATTTTATTTTACATTTTTCTGATTTTGCTTTTATACCCCTCAGGCAGGAGGATGCAATGGGAACATCGTAGCATGACTTTAACGTAACCAATTATTTGGAAAAAAAATCGGAATACAACATATATTTCGTAATATTTCTATCACAATTGTTAACTTAGCATACATTTTTTGATATATCACAAAAATCTGTAGCATAAATATTTGATTTCTATTTTTTCCAAAATATACGTTTACAAAAAAGTTATGCTTCAATATTCCCACGGCATGCGCCTGCCCTCAAGTGATGTCAAATTACCTTGAAGAAACTCAAGGTGGAACCATCTGCCTTAGCTCCATAGGAAATACCATGGGGGTTGTTGGCTAAATCCTCAGCATCTTCAATCAAGGGCACAATGGACTCCACAGTCAAGAAAGCAGCGAGGTTGGCAGTATATGAAGATACCATGATAAGGGTGAAGAACCACCACACTCCCGCTATCATCCTGGTTGATATGGCACTATAAAAATCAAAAAAATGTACTCGTGTCAACAAATAACTCCGGCTCGAAGGACCAAAAATATATATGTGAAATAAGTGGACCGTAGTCAAAATTATTTCGTTACTTAAACCAACCGAATTGATACTAGGATTAACCTAGGATTCTGGAAACAAAAATTTGTATATATCAAGTTAAAGGAAATACAGATATATAAATATATGTACCTATATTTCCTTTAACTTGAAATCCATTTGAGTACTCTTGTTGACCTAACCCGATGAACAATTATCTCCGACAATTCTTAAATGGGTATTTTTGTTTACTTGATAGCAAAAATGTATTCACACTACGATTAGAAGTTTTTAAATATGACTACATGACTGCTTGCGATAAAGTCTCGTAATCTTACGCGTGTTACGCTGGTCAGCGAATATAACACTGCTGGACAAAGTTCAAAATGAGCATATAAGAGGTAGCTTTGAAATTGCCCCAATTAAAGACAAAACCAAAGGAAATACGATGGTACGAAGATCATATGGTAAAGCTTGCCCTAACCTGCGAACGATCAAATGCAAACGTGGACGATCGCCCACCATTTGATTAACGATGGTCGAAAAAACCTAAAAGATGATCAACTCGACAACAGCATAGCACAAAACCATGCTCAATGGAGAAAACGGACAAAGAAGGCCGACCCCAAGTTAGTGGGACTAACGATCTAGAAAGAAGGATATTGATCAAGTCTCGTAAAGCACAGGGTAACTCGAGCGCTTGCTTAAGTCTTTTTGGTTCTCGGTTGCCGCGAATTTAGTTGGCGGGTCGCAGATGGCGCTTCCAGTCTGCACTCTTAGTTTTATGTCTTGAGGATACAAGGTCATGCCAGACAAGGATGGGTATAGGAGAAACAGGGGAAGTAGAACAAAGGAATATACAGGATTTAAGCAACCCTTTAACTAATTTATTACTAGCAATAATATTTTGAAATATTAATCTAATGGTACTGTAAAATAATAGAACTTTAAGGTATTTATTTACATTGGCGCCAGTTCTGAGCCTTGTTGCAACACACTCCCCACAGTGAACCATAAAGAGTTTGGCATGCTGAACTGGTTCTCAAGATGATCGGGTTCCTCAATACACGGATACGGGTTCTGCCACTCCTTGGGTGCTATTCTGGCCATCACAAACAGCAGAACGGATACTCCGAGATACGCGGTTCCAAGAAACAGCCAGACCTGGAACAGGGTGCTTTTAGATACCTACCTGTACTCTTTAGATATAGTATATTATTGTTTGCTAACAAGAAAAAACATGCGGGCATATTAAATTTATTATTTTTACAAATGGCATGCAGAATGCATTTACTATAAAATTATAGTGACAAAGCAATAGTACTGAGAAGTTCCGATCTTCTTCTACTGGAGTTGCACGTCCGCGTGTATTAAACGTCCTATGGACTACTGTTTTTTTTAAGGTAATTTTTTAATTTATTTTATAAACATTCACTGTTGCTGCGATTATGTCTATTTAGATGATACAACTTTTTAAATATATTAAATAAAATCATATTAAACGAAACACAATATAGTACGTTTAAAAAAGTAAAATATAATAAAAAAATAAATAAAGTAAAAAAAAAACAGAAATAAATTAAATGAATTTTTAATGACATATTACATTAACCATTTCAAAAAAGCATGTTCTCATATCTAAAACACATACACCTACGATAATATCGAAACATATCGTATAGCCGAATATAGTTGAATGTGGTACCTGAATTTTCCTTTTGGGGCGCAGGTTCAGCTCTCTTAATTATTCAAATACGTATAAGGATGAGTATAAATATAATTTAGCTATTAAATTATTTTTGGTTCATTTGTTATAATGGCATTTTGTAAATTAAGAAATAATTATTATATACGTTTATATTAATAATTATACAGATTTGTAAAAACAAGTGCTTAAATAATAATAATTTTGATTTATAACAATAATATTTTTTTATATTTAAATCCTTGTTGGGCATATATTTTTGAACTATTTGGAAAGCACATATAAAATTAATTTTAAAAAAAGATTATATCTACCTCATTGGAGAATGGTGACATGAAGGAAAATAGCTTGGGAGGTTGTTTCGTGGGCTTTTTGTAAAGAATACTAATTCCCAAGTTCATGAAGGGCATCGTGAAGTCCACCGCGCTTTCCCTGTCCGAGGTTATAGTCAGGTCAGTGATGGCCAGATCCGCTCTCTTAAATGATACAAATGTTACATACATTCTTTCAAATTGCATCCAGATCTTTCTTAAACATTCTAAAACATCCAGACTGTTTTAGAAACTCTCTATTATACAAAGTTCCTCTCATTTTAAGAATCTTGTGACAACATAAAATACGTTGTATTATGTAATAGTAAAAAAATATGAAGCGGTTTAAAGTGATTCGGAAGATTAGAGCTGGTAAAAAACAAACAACAGTACACTAAATAAGACAAATTAGGGATAATTGTTTAAAATCCATTAATGATTGATGAAATAAGGGATCTAAGAGCAGTAAATGGGATTAAAATATATATTAAGTAGTTTGATTATATGAATCATTGAATAAGAAGAATATCATCCATGAAATACGTTGTTTTACTAGGTTAATCAGATACTAAAAAAATTATTATATTTTTACGGCCGTTCAATCTAATGAATCAACACTAATGTGTTTTGTCCCAACACATCAGCCCTGATGATGGACCTTGCAATGTCAAAAAGATTGTAGAAATACGTCAACACATCCCAGAAAACTCAAACCAGCAGATGGTCCAAAAAATTGTAATGTGCCGATCTCTTGGGGTTAACTTAATATTATATTTATCTTGATACTTAATAATCGTTTTCTCACCCAATCCAGAAGCTCTCGCACCATTCCATTCCACTGTCCAGTCTTCCTGTTGAGGGATCCGTACACCCCGTCGTTCTGCAGGACGAAGGTGTAGTTGAAGCCCAGCAACTTGGCTACTTCCTGGATGACCTCAATGCCAAAGCCTTCAAAGCGGTCGTTTCCCTCTAGCTTTACACTAGCTTCCTTCAGCATTCCATATGGAGGACTCTAGAATTGAGTAATGAGGGCTTGAATAATATATCATAACTTTTCAACGCGGTATTCATAGACAGAGTTTGTGTACGGAAATCACGACCTAATCTGAGGACACAATTTGCCACTTAATAATAATAGTTAGCTGGGAATAAGGTGGCATCTGTGTATATAAAGATAAATCAACACAGCAATGTTTGTTGCAAGGGGTAGATCGCGGTCAACATCTATTGCAGATATCTTATACTTAAGTCATATTATGTATATATATATTATTGTAATCTGTACCGTTAGTACATATTTTTAGTAAAGAAATACGGTACAAGAAGAAATAATCAGAAAAAATACTAGTGTTAAGGCAAAAACTAAAGATATAAAAATTAAAGAACATTGTTAACCTGTACGAATTATATTGCTTATGATGATCTATATATGCGTTTACCTAGTTGACCAGCAACTGAACAGTTATCAGCATCTAATTTAAAATATGCGGGGTATAAAAGCAATGGCAACGATAAACAAAAAAGTAATCCTCGAAGACTGCATTTAATTTTTTTTGGATATTTCTGCCTTTGCTTTTATACCCCATATACGATTTTCTTCCGAATTATTTAACATATATACTAGAGTACGCCTGACAAATAATATTCTACATTTTTTAATTCCTTTTAGAATTTTTATTAATATAATTTTTAAATTTTCTTTTATGTATATGTATAATAATTTACACATTTATCTTACTTTAGATTTTAAAGTCGTCACTAATGTTACGAAAAAAAAAATTTTTACTTACCAAGGCTGTTAAAACTATGAATGTCCTATTGACAAGCGAACCACTTTCGGCGGGTATTTGGTAAACCTGGTTGATTCTTGTCAAATTTAATCCTTCTGTAGAGTTCCATGTTCCTATCTGAAAGATGACAGCTGATATCAAAGTTTACTACGTGGTTTATTCACAACAAAATGAGCTCAAACATGAACGAAAAGTAAAGACTGTAAAGTAAAGACGAGAAGTAAAGAAAAGTAAAGTAAAGTATTAATGAATGCTATTCAGAAAGAAGTTCAAATCACAAAATCAATTAATTATTTTATTATTATTCCTTTTATTAAATTGACAGTAACCTAACACGAATAAAATTAATACAATTTTCTTGATTTCACACTTATTCGTAATTTTCACTTGCATTTTCATTTCAATTCCATTTGAATATCACACGTAAGTAGTCGCACTTATTTAGGTCGCCAGTCAGGTACTTCGCTCGATTAATTCGCTTAATAACGGCCGCTACGATAATCTCATGACTGGCCACCCCGGCCGTCAAAATGTCAAAATAAACTCAATCAGCGCAGCTATCAGTCTCGTTTGTATACGCAACACGTTGATGTTTAGAACTCTCGAGAAGATTTTTCTATTTTATAGTGTTTACGATCTTATTGTTGTCATCGATATATTATGAGGGATTCTTTTTGAAATATCTTTTACCTTCTCATTACAATATAATACTTTTTAAACTGCCATTGACATATCATAAAGGGATTGCAAGTTCCTTTTTTTTATAATAATGACCAAGTGCACTATTAATTATCATCTCACTTTACAATATCATACTACGCGCAACATAATCTGGTGGCAGACGCATATACGGATTTACGGATATCGAAGTGGATGCTTGGATATCGAAGTGGCCAAACGCCATGCAGTGCCCAAGATCATATGTATATGAAAAAAAGTGGACAGAAAACTAAATAAAGTAAAGAAGAGAGTCTATTAATTTTACTAGCAGGACGGAAAATTGTCGACAATCTTGATGTGACATCTTCGTCTTCATGTATCCTTGTGTGGCTGTACACGTATAATCTTGCGCATCGATAAATTATTTTTATTAATATAATATGTTGTATGAATATTTATTCTATGATTGCTATAATATAAGAAAGCAATGGTAAAAGAGATTAAGTAAAGAATCTAAGTTAATACCCACGTCTCAGCTGCGTACGTGAGCACTGGCCTAATAAGCGTTTTGTATACTAATATCTTCTGTTTCTGGACAGCAGTCTGGATTTTATCTGCTTTTGTAGGTGGAATAAACAGCGATTTGCGCTCACTATTCGCTTCTGGATCTCCTCTGTAGTATTATTGTTGCTTGTTATCAGGGATCCTAGGTATGTAAATCTTGGTACCGTTTCAAAATTTTGACTTCCACATGACAGAGTTGGGATTTGTTGGGTGAATCCTACGGCCATGTATTTGGTCTTCTGCTGGTTTACTATGAGACCTATATTTTTGGCAGAACTATCAAGATTTATGAAGGCATTACGTAAAGCATCGGGAGTTTTCGCAATTATGTCGATATCATCGGCGTAAGCTAATAGTTGCACAGAGTTGTCAGATATCGTTGCTCTTATCTCGATTCCTGAGTCACGAATATCTTTTTATACTATTTTATATTATTCTTAAGAATTTCGAGAGGATAAATCCAGCGTCGTAAGTATGTTGTGCCAATTATAGAATCCACGCATATTCTCATTTTTTCAACTGAGCTAAGCGGTGAAGGTGGATGGCGAAATCCCACTTTGCCCTCTAAACATTGAAATCTCGACCTTGCACATTGACAATGTGTTTGTGGGATGGATACAATTTAATAAGCATTTCTTTATTATTTTTTTTTTTTTTTAAGCATTATAAGTAAATAAATTGTCTACTGACATTATTGAATAAACATTGGTTTGAAAGAGTAATGAAATATAAAGAAAATAAATACGTTAATTTTATTTTAAATAAATAGATGTTTGATTAAAAATTATTGAGTTTTTTGGTAAAATATGCGTCAAAATTCATATGATAATTGCAAATTATATAAAGAATTTACCTTTATTACGCCAAGTCCTGTTAGCTCTACAATATCCAGCAGGAAGTCTGTTCTGAATCCAGAATTATCGAATTTAATCCCTCTTGTAAGTCCCTTTAACTGATTCTGTAAAGCAAATAATAATAAATATATGACAATATTGATTCTCATAAATGTTTTGAATATCAAAATAATATGTAATTTTTCATTAGTTTTTCGTGCATGACTATGAAGCATAGGTATCTACACTTTCGCCATTATACACCTTCAAGGTTGTCACACAGCCTTCATGCAAGCTTCAACTGCTGTCACGTGTACAAAATGTGATCCTGAAGGCGTCATTTTCCTTTTCAATGTAATCATATCGTAGTTGCCTCAAGGATTTAATACGAGCAGTGATTCAATCTCTCAAATCGATGGGTGTGACAGGGTCTTAAATTTATCATAGGCTTATGATTTACAATATAAAATAATTATTTTGGGGATGGAGAATGGCCAGATGATTATAAACATAATGCCCTTAACCTTCACCACGGAAGGCAAGATTCAGTAAGCTCGATAGTTTTAGCCAAAAGGCGAGTTATCACCGGTAAGAAAGCATTTTCTTTGAACATCACTCATAGTTTTACCCATTAAATAATTCACGAACAACTCAGCTACCCATCTAATAATTCACGAATAACTCAGCTATCCATTAAATAATTCACAAATAACTCTGAAAAGTCTATGCGGATTCTCACAGACTTGCAGACGTGCAGGAAACGGTACAAAAGTGGCTTCGCGACCAACCTTAAATATACTAAATCCACCAGCTTATGGACTGCTGGATCAATTTCATTGATAATGTGAGTCTCTATGTAAAAAAATATATATAAGTCAAATCCTTACCTTTGTGTTGGTAAATCGTAGAACAAAAATGATAGATAATTTTTGATTTGCCTTCGGAGTAATTACAATCAAAATTTTTATTTAAATAAAAATAAATAATCGGGCTTCACGGTGAGTTGGATTCACGTTATAAATTTCACTAAGTGCTACCGACATCCAGTGAAAAGAGATCAGAGTGATGGCAAAGATTTTTTTAAATAAGGTATTTGTACTGAGGGTTCTGATTTTTTACACAATGTATTTCCTATTGAGATTCTACTTAAATATTTCACGAATTTTGTGAAATATTTAAGTAGAATTGTCAAAAGTTGCATTGCACAGAGAAAATCAAAGCTATACGTGTATCACAGCAAAAGAACCTGGATTGGCTTGTTATTGCTGCGAATTACTGTCGTGCCTTGTCCATAGATTTGGCTTATCATGAGTTAATCGATTAAGAAATACATTTGAACTCACAGTTTTCATATAGTTGATCATGGTGAAGCCGTGTTCCCAGCTATTGCTGAGCTCACAATCGAAGTTCTGGTCGTGGAATTTAGTGGTGTTAATTTCTTTAAGTCCGGAAGCAAACACGTACATGGCGTCGAACATGAGGGCTGTTTCGGTGCGGAGTTTCTCCGGCGTTAGCTGCTTCTCTTCATCAGTGATTCCTTCTTCTGCCAGTTTGGAGTTGTATAACTCTACAGCGCTGACGACATCTTCGTCTTCTGGGTCTAATAGTCGGATTCCTGGTAATTTAAATACAGATGTCAACTTCTTCTACAGTATTGTGCGAATTAATGGAATGAAATATCTTAGAGTTACAGACGACATTCAATTACGAAATATTTTTTAATCCATAGAGTATATGTCTTTTTGTGCTTGGATAAAAGTTTAAACACTTGTCGGTGTGGAATCAATTAAATTTGGACGATTTTATTTTATTTTGTCGTACTACACCTTAAACCACACCTGAATTACAGTTCCTATCGTGTTTATTTTGGTAGTTCAGTTCAATTTATGTACCCTAGATTTACAAATCGTCCACAGATTGTCTATAGGGTTAAAATCAGGTGAATTCTCGGACCAATTTAACAGAGATATTCTGTTTTTATTGATATGTTAAAGCATATTTTCTAATATATAACCCTATTCCAGTAGCGAATACTCGAAAACTTTGAACATACTCCAAATATTCTGCATATATAAAAACTGGTTTAGAAAGGAGTTTAAAATTGTAATAAGTTTTAGGCGTATTCTAGTGTACATGTTAATAATTCGGATGAATGTCATATGTATAAATGTATAGAATGTATAGTCAAAATATAGATGTCTCATTATCAACGGCGATGTCTATACTTGTTCATGGTATTGATGTACATGGATGACGAATTTCAATCACATATGGTGGTATGTTTGGACGTTACAGATCCATCGTAAGACGTAACATTCGATTAGCATACCGGGAGTTCATTTCCAGCATGGAAAATAACATTATTCAAGATCCTAATACTTTCTGGGACTACATAAAGTCACAAAAGGCGGATGGCGGGAATGTTAACTCCATGACATGGGGCGAAAAAATGGTACGTGGTGCAGATATTGCTGAGGCGTTTGCAGGTCATTTTAAAACAGTGTATAGTAGTGAACCTCCGCTTCTGGATATTAACATTGCTAGGCAATGTTCTCCGATCGGTGCACAGTCTATTGATGTTCAAAATATCAGTGAGAAGGATGTGTCCGACACTATAAAAAAATTAAATAATACTCATTCTCTTGGTCCAGATTTCATTCCAACATTTCTCTTAAAAGGTTGTGTGGAACTGATAAAAAAACCACTTTGTTTTTTGTATAATCTTTCCATTAATACAGGGATCTTCCCGGAAACATGGAAGACTTCAAAAGTTACTCCCATACATAAGAGTGGCTCTAAGTCGTCCGTAGAAAATTATAGACCTGTAGCTGTTCTCTCTGCCCCAGCTAAGGTATGTGAAATCATAATAAGTAGAACCGTCGCTTCCCGAGTAGAGCCATTTATAATTGATGAACAACATGGATTTAGGAAAGGCCGCTCGGTTGAGACAAATCTGATGTTCTTCACAAATTACGTCACGGAAGCTCTGGACGCGGGACATCAGGTAGACTGTTCATATAATGACTTCGCCAAAGCCTTTGATACAGTCAACCATGATGTCTTATTGAAAAGGTTGTATGAGATTGGTTTCTCGGATGGTATTCTAAAATTAATGTCGAGCTACCTCCAAAATAGGAACCAATACGTCTCCTACGGCCTATTCGCGTCAGAGTGCTTCTTTACCTTCTCGGGTGTCCCACAAGGATCTAACCTGGGTCCATTTTGTTTTCGATTTTTATTAATAATATAAAAAATGTAATCTTAAACTCGCGCTTTCTGTTATTTGCGGATGACTTAAAGCTTTTCTTAAAGGTATCAACTTTGGACGATTTTCGTCTTCTCCAAGCAGATATATCAAATATATGTGAATGGGGAAGACGAAATAAACTTTTGTTTAATGTTTCCAAGTGTTCGGTTACATCCTTCACTAGGGCCCAAAAAATTCTATTTTTTCGCTACAAAATGAACGATCAAAATCTGACAAGAACATCAAATGTTAAAGATCTAGGCGTTAGATTTGTAAGCAACCTAACATTTCACGATCACATAGAGACGATCAGTGGTAATGCTTTGAGAATGTTAGGATTTGTTCTGCGTACTGCCAGGGTTTTCGAGAATACCCGCGTACTCAGAACTCTTTACAACTTCTTGGTGCAGAGTAGATTCGAGAGTGGCTCGATGATCTGGGGGCCACATGAGGGCAAGTACTCTCTTATGGTGGAGAAAGTCCAAAAGAAGTTTCTGAGATATCTCTACATGAGAGAGTACGGGCATTATCCTTGGCTTTACTCAACCGAGTTTCTCCAGGGTATGCTTGGCTACAATAGTCTAGAGACTAGAAGGAATGTGTATTTGATTACACATTTTTATCGATTGTTGCGCGGTATGATCGATAATCCTGAAATTATGCAGAGCATTGGATTGTATGTTCCTGATAATTACACTAGACATCGTCAGCATAGATTGTTTCACATTCCAATATACAGGACCAACCTGCCGATGGTTATGCCTGTTGGAAGAGCCACAGCTATGCTGAACAAGATCGCTTTGGGTATTGATATATTCCATGTGTCTGAGGGGGTTTTCCGAAGCGGGATTCTCCTACACCTTTGACCAGATTTTATGTTATTTTTAATTTATTAAATATTTTCATTTTTGATATATACTTCCTAATATGTATGCCTTAAACATTTTGTTTGCCATGTACATATTATCATGAAATAAATTGAATTGAATTGAATTGAATTGAATTGAATAGTAAAATATAAGTCACATATGAAACGGGTTATCCAAAGTTAACATATATAGGGGAGAGTGGGGTTAGTGTGGACAGTTCTTACTCTCAGGCATTTTTCCTTAACACTATTATAGATTGAAAATAGAAATAAACATTTTCTTCACTCTATCGCGTGTTATAATATCACGAATCACTGATTATACTGTTTTACGCTACGGGTGTCGCACTATTGTCGTCACAGACTGAATTGCCTCAGCCCGTGTCGCGCGGCTCTTTTTATAGCTGAATTCCCTAGTTAAATTTATTCCAGAGATAACGAAAAGCCCGCATCATGTTTAAGATTCTTGGACTCTCGTAGGTATGAAAAGGATTTAATTAATTTTTCAAACGTCCGAAAAGTTCCAAGAATGACACGGCGGCATCCTAGCAAAACGTGGCGTCGCATGGCAGTCACCTTTGGCTAGAAAGATTTACCAGTAAATTTGCTCAGCATATTAAAAATCCATGTTTAGCAGAAGGCATACCAGTAATATTTGCTCCTCCATGCTGGAAGGGCTCCAGGTCCAAGGTGTGCAGGTCAGGGGTCGTGATGATGTAGCTGTGCTGATCAGACATGAGGCCAACCTGCTGGGCTTGGATCAAGACGTCATAAAGTTTGTCTATAGAACAGTCAATGATGAAGTTCGTCTGGCCCGACTTCTTGACGTGGTGCAGAATTGGCCTGGAAAATTTAAATATTTTAAGGTAGTCCGCATCACCAGAGACCTTGCTTTTATTTATTTTAACAGTTTGAATATCCGGATATTAATGTGACAAGGAATAATAAATTATAACACGAACTAACGTATATTCCTTGGTAAGGAATCTGACGCCACGTCTGGAGCCAATAAGTTCGCATTGTTTAAAAAAAAAATTCTACAGCCTTGTTAATTTTGAAACAATTTTAAAAAGATCAAACTAAATACTCTTCAAAAGTGTGATTTCTCAGTAAATGAGTCGCTTTTTGTTGAAGAATACGTATTTACTTCGGAGTTTAAAATTGGTACAAATTTTTTTTTTTTTTTTGTTTATTATGAGATTTAACTATGAAAGAATTAATACTTTAACTGCAGTATAAATATGTCTAAGACATACGGGAGAGGAAAAATTATCCACTACTCTTTCCCCTCCTTTCCCCTCTCCCAACGAATGAGATAAGCTCATCTCAGTACATTTTTGAACTCTGCGTAGGATCAAGAAACAAAGATTGATAATTTTCTTTGAGAAAATTTCTGTATTTGAGATTGTTGTCACAGAATTAACATATTATTAACCTTGCCAGAACTTGAAACTTCTGGAGTGATGGAATACCGTAGATATCCTGAGTACGGTAAAACCAAGGAATCTGACGAATCTGAAAAGCAAGACACGTAGAAACAAAATGTGAATCTTTTAAAAGGCGCAAAACTTTCATAAATGATTATGAATATACCAACAGGATTAAGATCCAAATGATTTTGTAGAAGTAGGCGAGTGTCCGATAATAAAGAGACTGCAGTCACGGACTTCCTTAGGATAGTTTACTCCTCTTAAAAAAAAACATTGTAAACATTAATACGTCAAAAAAATAAGACAAACTTTTGATGCTGACCTGTAATTTCCTGTTCCGTAGTCCAGCTGCTTGAAAGAAACCGTGTGACCTTTGTGATCGTACATCTTAAACAGTTCACTGAGTCTCGGGAAGCTGTTGCTGTTCTCATACATGATTGTAAACTGCTTCCAGTTCCAGGCTTTCACAAGGTCCACGAATACCTGTGAAACAATAGTATTTAAATGGATGTCGAGAACTTGTCCATTACTTATTTTTAACCCTGCTTAACTAGTAATTTATTTCCGAGTTTCTTAACCTCTCACCTGTCAGTACCGGTATTTGTTACTTTGCATCACATGTTTTTTTCTTGCCGTTCTTGCCAATTTCACAATTTTCTTATATGGGGTATAGGCATGGACACTAACTAAACCAAGAAGTAATCCATATTCAAAATTTCCTGGGTAGACAGAGTAACGAATGTTGAAGTCCTACGGTGTATAGAAAAAGACCGAGAAGTGTTGCAGACTATCAAGATAAGCGTGTCTTGGACAACTTATGAGGGGACCAAAATGTACACATCATCTCATGGCTGCGTAACTTGAGGGACTGGTTCAAGTAAAACTGAGATGTTCCATGAAATGGCACCATAAAAAGAAGAAGAAGAATTACGTGGGATTTTTCAGTATAATTATATGAGTCATGTTTTTCAATTATCCCGTATTTAAGGAGGTTGCGAAAAGAAATGTGACGATAAGGATGCGAAAGGAAAAATACATCTTTAAAACAATTGAAACAAATAAATTAAAATATTTTGGCCGCGTAATGAGACATTTAGTGCTCTACCAGATCATGCATACCATCCATCATTCAAGGCAAAATTGCGAACAGAAGAGGTTCTTAAATATGTAGGACCTCCCGGTTGAAAAAATTAAGGCAATGTTTCGGAAAATGCATGGCTTAACTATTTTGAGCTGCTGCAAGTAAGATCATGATTGTCAACATGGTTAATTACGTCCGATAATCGGACAAATACTAGAAAAATGATTGCAAGTTTAGATCAATGCTTCATTTTTTAGCTCCTACATACCTAAATTTTAATGTTACATACATTGCAGGCAGGCAATATAATGTGTCCATCAAAAATCATCATTATTAGTTTAGCACTAAATAAGGAAAATTTAACCGATTGTACTCAAGAAAGGCCGAAAAACCTCACCTATCGACAGAATGAACGGTAAGTACTCATTGAAAAATATTAAAATACATTACTGGTATATGAACGTAATATTCTAAGAATAATAAAGAGAAAATGGATTGTGGCGTATTGTGAGATCGGATACTACCGATGAAGAAGCGTAATTAGTCAAGGACTGATTTATTCCGATATGTCAAAGAAAGTTAGAATATCGACCGGTGTTATCTACAGGTAAATTCTACCGTAAATTGCGGCGGGCGCCGCTCTACCCCGCGTGCGCTCTCACACATATCTGGAGAGAGTTAAATGACCTATTTTATGTATCGCTCTTACACAAGCTGTACGCCACTTGTTTTCAACCTCAAACTTATATTATATAGCCACAAAGTAAACCTAAAATTAAACAAACATTTTCCAAGTTAAACTGAGTTTTAAGTAATAATTCCAATTATGATAATTTATTGTCCGTCCATCCGTCCATCTGTCTGTCTGTCTACGTAACTTAGTGTTAAGTCCGTAACTTATTCATAGTAATTTTTTATTTTCGAAAATTATTTTTTTCAAAAATTTTTTTCGAAATATTTTTAATTACGAAAAAAAGTTTTTTCGAAATATTGTTACGAATAATTCTTTTTTCGTACATGTTTTTTTTAATAAAACAAATAAATACTTTTTCCTTAGGAACCGACATGTAAAAGGAACGTCATTTTTTAAGGGTTACAGTTAGTGTATTGTTATTTATGTATCTAAAAATAACGTTGCTTGGCGAATATGTAGGGTAATAAGTTACACATTTTCATTTCAATCACTCTTTTTCATAGTTTTTAATTTGGGATAGTTTAAATGAACAACATCAATTGAGGATGTGGAAATGTGACCAGCGCAACGCACCTTGGAAAGGGCAGCAGGATGAGGGTAGAGGTTGATGAGACAGCTTCCTCTGCCCTGCTTGGGGTCCATCCTGGTCTCCACGTGCGGCACTTCCTTGGTGTCACAGACAGACTGAACGTGGCTGGACGTTGTTCCAGAGGTGGGACCAAATATTCCCACTACCCCATCCTGGAATGTTTTAAAATTTAAATATTTTTTTTAATATTTTACTATCCAATAAAATATATTCCAATATTCATTAGTTCCTCAAATTATATTCTTACTCATAAAAATGATACATCTTGGAACAAAATTATTTTTTTAAATAAAATTATGTTGAATGAAAACTTTATTTACTAAAAATTTCTTAATTGAAGTGCCGGCCCTTTTGTGGGTTAATAAATATATTTTTGATATAAAGGCAAAATAAATATATCACATCGCTTAAAACAAAATTATTCTATAGCGCTCACGCACGAATGAAGCTGATTAGCGTCAGAATAAAAAAAAGGTATGATTATTTTGAAAAGCACTGTGCATGTTAGTCCACTTTCACCAATATTGGTGAAAGTTTAACAATACTTTTGGGTTGTGGTGTATACAGTTGTGAACACAGTTCACAACTGTATACACCAACACTACACAGTAGTGTAGTGTTGGTCTTGACGAAAAGACGGGTACGCCTCGAAACCGGTAGACCTAAAATCTGTTAGTGGTTTATACTAATTTAACCAACATTGTGTTATCATGTCTTACCACAAAGTTAATGCAATAGTTTCAAATTAATTTATAAAACTCCAATATTTTTTAAATATCAATCATAAATATTCTTGTTATTTTAAATAAAATTGTTTTATTTGTAATTAGCAAAAATAGCTGAGTACATAAAATTTGGCATGTTAATAGAATTAAAATATGATTATTTACAAATAAAATTTTTCTCTAATGTTTTTTAAATATCAATTATTTTTTTATTCTGTAGGGTTCTGCATCTGGAAAACATGAAATATATTTGTTTCTTTTGTTATTTGTATCCACTTGTTATTATTTATTTATTTATAACATATACATGTTGATTGCACAATTATTGAAAAAAAAATTGGACAAGTAGTTAAATTAAATTGGTTATTAATAATATTTTGCTTACTTTTACATGCTTTGCTAATTTCTAATGAGTATAAATCATTAAATTTTATACCAAAATTATTCATATGCTATGTAGAAAGTCGTAAAAGTTTATCAAAACCGTCATCATTTTCTAATAAATGATTTACAAATTCAGAAACACAAAAAATACATCATTCATTTTGATATTTTGACATTTATAAAAAACGGTTTTTCCGAAATATATAGGTGTAATTAATAAACAAATAATAAGTGGGTACAAACAAATAATAAAATAATTTTTTTAAAACTTCAACCCACAAATTTGCTCAAGCAATTGAAAAAATAACATGAGATGTATTCAACAATAGAATGCACTTGCTTTCACATTATGACATAAGTCATTCCTCGTACCTGGAGCATTCCGCAGACTGCTTGCGACACCGCAAAGCTGTCGAATTGTGGAACCCTTTCGGTTTTAGCCACAAGGATGTGTCTCGGAAGCATTTCTCTCTCAGCATTGATGGCGTCCACCACACACTTGAAGGCCATCTCCTGCGAGTCATCTTCAGAGTCAAAAAGACCACCTGTGCAAATTAAAACACAAGTAAGAGTAAACCAAAATATTTTATGTAGGTTTCCTTACTTCCTAGGTATGAAAGTCTTTTTTAGTATTTTTTTGTGTTTAATGCATTTATTAACATTGTTGATAGACATAATTATTAATTTTAATTAATTAAACAACTTTGTATTAACCACTTAACTAGTAACTCAACGTCTACCGGCTTCGACACCACTGTATCTTCATCAGGTGGGAGGCAAACTAACTATCCATTACTTATTCTAGCAAACGAATCAATTTTTGAACGAGGACATGGCCACAGTTATGGTGGGGGTAATTAAGAAGTGTACGCCGAAATGGGGAATATATCAAGTAACGGGCTATTCACAAAATTTATCTGGTTATTAATTATATTGGCTTTAGTGTTCAGACATTTTTTGATTTCTAGTATTTCTTAGTTATCTAATCTATTATTTACATGTAGAATCGTGACACCGCTTTCTTTTTTAAACGTGTGGCCTGTTTCCAAAATATGGTTCGCGAATTCAGAAATTTTATTGTTTTTGAGACATCTCAAGTGTTCCTTTTCAACAGTCATTAAAATTTAGTTTATAAATACCGGAATGATTTAGCGGGTCGACTTTGTCTTAAGAGTTTATAATAAGTTTGCCTAAGCTATTGCTAGTATAAAAGGCGGCTTTAATAACGTTACCTGGTAAACTTTTAGTCACTTTATTTGAAATGTTATTTATGTATAATATTCTCTGCCATTGCACATTTACATTATTTGGTGAAGTATGATGTAAATATTTATCATGAGAAAAAGGGTCTTCATTAGTGTTCGAAGGGCTTATACATGGTATCTCGTGGTTAGTAGCAAAAACTTTGCAGGTAGGTTCCTGCCTTGATTATGTTGAATTGAAAATGTTTAAGCAACCATGACGCGATATCAATAATTATGGAAATATGCAACATCAAAGTTTACATTTTTTTCCAATATTTTTGACTTATTTATTGCACTATCATTATATATCGATTATGAAAAATGAATTATAGTAAAGTGTTACGTATTGGCCTATTATCATGTCTTTAGAAGACATAATTTTATAAATCCACAAATAACTTTAGATAATTTCTACAATAATACAAACATTTATTATATAATTAGCTAAAACCCATAAAAAATAACATACATTTATTATATATTTCGGCCGCCAGTTTAGGTTGTGAGAATATATCGCTATCTAGAGTAGCTTAGCGTCTTAATAAGGAGTGAATGACATTATATATTATAATTTATATTAAATAACTTTGTAAACACCACTTTTTTATTGAAATAAATTCAACATGTTTCGAAGCCAATGGCCAAATTAATTAAATTAAGAAATTATATATTATGCCTTATTTTTATTGAGCCATCTGGAAGCGCTAGTGACGCATATTGTTACATAGAGAATTGTATATTTCGACAAATGATTAATTAAAATGAAATTTGCGATATAGTAATGGAAGCACTTATTTGTTTTTAATGTTCAAAGCAAGAAAATGCTTTGTAGCTTGAAATTATACTACCTTTAAAATAAAATTAAATACTTAGTTATAAACTACTTATTACTTTATTCACCAGGACAAGTATAATATAATGTATTATATTGTCCTGATGAAGGTTGAGACGAACCAAAACTGATTGACAAGTATGTCGTAATAAGTGGTTTAAAACACAGTAATTAAATTTATTTTAAATGTTGAATAATTTGTTTAAATTTTTATTACACTGAAATATGGTCATACAGTTGAAATGTTCGTTCATTGCAATGTTCTTTCTCCATAATAATTGTTGCATCTCAGTACAATATATTTTCCAAGTGACATTTGTCTCGTATTATATGTATTCATTACAAGTGTTTTATGGTCATCATTATAGTAGTTACTGTATATTAGCCTGTATTTTTTATATTCATTAGTTTTATTTCCGAAAAAATCTCCTTTCCTTTGTTTTTTATAATATTAGGTAAGATGCATTAAATTATTTTCTTTTGTAGGTTTAGTATTTGTTTTATGCTTGTTTAAAATGTGTTTCCCCATACCAAAATACCATATAGAATAATTGGTTCTATCATGGCTACGTGCATTGTTTTAAGAGTTTCAAAAGGAACAATATTTTTAATGATATAAATTTTTGATAGTATTGACCTTAGTTCATATTTTTTATTCACAGTATTTTATTAGTAAATCATTTAGTCAATACTTTCATTTTATCAGCTGTTGGATTCTAGGATGGATGGACAACGAAATTATTATTAGGTACTGAAGATAGTTTATGCATTTACACAAAAGGAAAAACACAATTTGAAATTAAATATTACTCACCTATTTTTATATGTCTGGCAGAAGAAACAAGATTGACAGTAATCACAAAAAACAAAAACAACACTTGTTTAGGCTTCATTTTTTCATGTGAATATTATAATTTTATTGTTAAAAGTTTGACGTTTCAGATCACATAATTTATTTTGTATATTTAAAAAAAATATAATTTAATTATTAGAGGAACAAAGGGTGAATCCGAATAATTTTCACTTCACTGCTTCTAACATTGAGCTGATTTCACCCACTCGTTGAACATCTTCTAGAAAAGTGCACAACAGAAGTGCTTACATTTTTTAATGGAAAATTAACCATTTCGGCACAGCGCGAGACACTCCAGACATCAAAAGCTCTGTGTTTGATGTTTGGAACGTTAAGGTTGTTTTGTTTTGAAAATTTCAAAGTGTTTGGATAATTCTGAGGAGATGCGTTTGTTTTCAAAGTCGCTCGTTAACCGAATGGCCGTATTTACAAACTGATGGAGCTTTCTGAGCTTCCGGAGAGCTTTCCGCCTGGTCGCGAGCGCCGACGGATAAATTTAGCCAGAGGGCACCCGAAAGAAAAGTCCACGAATCGTGCGGCAAAATGCTTGACAATTTCTTTTTCCTGGCGTACCGGCGTACGCATTGGTACATCATGCATGTTTACGTTTCGATAATGTATACATTAATTACTATTGTGTATGCATAAACTATTAGCTGATGTATACATTATCGAATGTTAATATGTTCTCTACACATGTTGATGCATACATTATCAAAACTTACACTTTTTCTGCAACATATTATCGTGGGATCGTGGCTGTGGGAGGAAAGTGAAACAAAAAAATGTAAAATGTAAAACAATAAAAAGTTTTATTTATCACACAAAGTTACTGGACACGAATTTTATTTTTATTCCCTTTTTTTAACTCGTAGCGTCTGCTTGTAGGCTTGACCCTTTTCCCGTGATCCAATCGAGCTGAAACTTTGCAGGCAGACTCGTGGCGATGATAAAAGTGATCTAACAAATTATCGATTGTTTTTTGAAAATAATTATAGTATTAATTATAGTAGTAATTATAGTAACCCGACGCGTGGAGTAGGCGCGAAACCTGTTTCAATGGGAAAGGGAGTATAATAAAAACTTGGTTTTTATGGGTTAGTTTTTAATTCACACTTACCTACTGTCACTAAAATATTTCACTCAGGATCACACTAATTCACGCAAATTTTGTGACTCGCACGTAAATGGTTGCACTTATTTCCAAACACCTGTTATGTACTCCTCTTAATTATTGTCGCTGGTGTTCGGTTTGCAAGGCGCTGTTCGCTTTTATCTGTGGACTTTCGTCCTTCTGTCTATCGAATATCTGTCGCTTGTATCTGTGGATTGTGACTTTATATAATAAGTTCCGCTGTCCAACAATAACAACTCCCAACGCGCGCCCGCTCGCCTTTTATACAAAATGTTTCACGATGCCTGGAGAACGTTCTAATAGTTTATTACATATTTCAAGTGATTATGATAATAGCCCAGTTCATTCTAGATTAAATAATATTAAATATGATCATCGCGTTACTCAAAAAAAATTAAGTGTGATTTCGTAAATTTTTATATATTTGGAAATTAAAACAGATTTGATACCAAAAATACAAATATTTCAAAATCGTAATCGAGTTTCCCTCAAAGAATTTTCATGCTTTTATATAAAAAATGACGAAAAATTTGTTATACACATTAGCAAGTCTATCTAAAGCCTGGGCAATTGTGAGCGTATGTCGTAATTTATTATTACATTTCCGTATTAGAAAATATCTCTTCTAATATTTTAATGTAACTAAGGCACGAAAAATAAGTGAAATGAAAAAAAAAACATATATCAAAAATCATATAATAAACCTTACTTAAATTAATTTAATATTATTTAAAAATATTATTTTTGGTAAGAGCATGAATTTATTTTTTTCAACCTCATCTTCTTCATATACGTATCTTAAATTCAAGATTGTGTCCAGGAATTCTAATTCATCGGTATTTTGGTGCCATCAGTACTACCACTGCTCATTGAATAACTCTTTTTCTTTATATATTTAATATTATTTAATTATTCTAACAATAATGATAACGGCGTAGACTACCAAAATACTCTACAGTTTGTATTTTGAGATAAACATTACAAGAAGTATTCTCTTTTATCATCAGATGCCATTAACATCCAAATTATAATAATTTACTTATCTGTCCGTCCGTCTGTCTGTCTGTCCCTGTAAATTCGTACATAGTCCGTAAGTTATTTTTTCTCTGTTTTCCTTTTTTTAAAATTTTTAAAAAACAAAATATTAATAAACACCTCTTCTTTAGGAACCGACATGTAATAGTAGGGTCATTTTTGGGATACAGCTAGTAATAACATAATTAGTGAAAGAGACAGTTCCCAACCGTAACTTTAACAGTAACCTAACCTAATCTAATCTAACCTAACCATAGACCCAGGATATTACAAAAGCAGAAGAAGAAGACAGTTCCTGTTAAGTAACAAAATAACTCGATCTAAGAGCAGTACAAATTTTACATTAGTGAAAATAAAAAAAGAACCTATTTTAAAACTAACTAACTGACTAGCACGCCAGTTGTGCAGAGAGGATAGAACGCCACACCCTTTAGTCCTGGCACACCACTTTTGCTTCGTCCAATTTCATACATCTTCTGTCTAACAGGGCCATCCTCCAATATTTGATTTATCAGGTCATGCCATGTCTTCCGCGAATGCCCTCAGTTTCTGCTGCCTTCAACACTCGTCCCATAATTTTTTCTACCATCCTCTCCACATGGCCAAATCTTCTCAGTGATCCTTTCTGGATTATATCTATTACTATATAGTCAGCATTACTTTCACTTCCGATTCGTTCATTCTTCACTCTGTCGCACAAATATTTTCAAACACACATGTCTAAGAAACCACTCTTTCGTTCTTATTTTGCCAATTCCAGGCTACACTTCCATATATTAGATTTGGCACCAGAACTCCATTATTTACCAATAATTTCACTTAATTTGACAGATTGTAATGGGGTATTATTGTATTTATAGCACCATATACTTTCTTTCTTACAGTTCCTCTCCTTTCGATATCGTTCTCAGCCTTGCCATCTTTACCTAACACTCTTTAACACAAACTATCAAATTTAAAACTCATACCGCATAAATAAAATACACAGAAACAAACAAAGGGTTAAATAACTATCTACAAACTACGTTATTTTTTCGATCGTTTTGAAAAACACCTTTTTACTCAATGGAACAAATTTACTGCCTCAAATTCGATTTATTAACTATTTATCCAGACAAGATGTTGACAGAATGCCAGAAAATATAATATTATATTAATATAACATTAATGTAAATACAAAATAGACTAATCAGATTTTACTCAAGCGCTGGTCTGGTGTTTGTTTTATTTTATGTTTAGTTAAAAAATATACAATGCATGAATTTGTATTAATAATGAGAATATTGTTTATTTGGGAAAATATTTTGTCCTCGACCATGCTGATTTTAAACTGAAAATCAGAGCGACCATCGGAACTAAAGAATTCGGTAACAGGGTGTTCGGGAAGTAACAAACCTTTGAGTTTTATTTTAGAAATAACTCAAATTTAACAAAATTTCGCAAGATAGCATTCACATCAGTTGTACTAAGGTGAATATTAAAAACTGTTCGAAGAATATTTTTTCTTCTTCTGTATGAAGACTTGAACTTTGTGGTGACATTATTATTAAAATAAAACACAAATTACTTTGCTTTCACCACTATATTAGATTAAAAAATCTACATGTTTCGAGAACAATGTTCTCTTCCTCAGGATTATTATGTACTATATATACATATTGTGTATTACACATAAGAAAACAATTGATTATAAGCTATTGATACTAAAATAACAAGAATATAGGAAGAAAGCTGCATTAGAGATATGGCGTTAATGGCGAAAGGATTGCTCCATCATACAACAAATATAGGGTGTTCCATCTGATATACTTCAGTTCAGGAATTGTTTGTGGTTTGCTAGCATAGATAGTAGAGTTTACAAAAAATCAGAGCAAAAAATCACATCGCATCAAGTCGCAAAAAGATGAGGTGAAGGTCTTCAGTGAGAATTCCTTGCAAACTGGTTCTGCTAATGTTCAATTATTAGGACGACAAACTGCTGATGTTCCTGGATAGTCATCGATACTTTTACTGATGACTGCGATATTTTCGGCTGACCGCTCAGGATGAGAACACAGTTGCTCATATTAAAACCAGTTTCCTCGATTTTTTCAATCAATCTTCGAATGGTGGATTCATTAATTGAAATATGTATACCAAGAATTATACGAAATTTTCTAACGGTCTCAGCATTATTTTCACCAAATTTGTAAAATATATTAACATTAAAAAATTGTTATTCTTATAGTAGTCCATTTTTAATAACTGCAATGGCAGCAGACGACAAATGTCAAACATTTAGGTAACCAAATATAATATAGAATAATTGTGGGATAATTGATTTCGAAGTACCCGATGGGCCACCCTATATATATTGTGGCACGCCTTTCATCCACAACACCAATGCGAATAATTAAATACTTCTAACATATTGTAAGAAGTACGGATGGAATTGAGAGACTATCAGTATAAAACTAAATATAAAGTATTCATCTCTGTAGAAGATCTCAGGCTCAACGGATGGGTAACCATCCGTTGAGACTGAGATCTGAGAATTGAGATCCGTGAGCTGATAACCAATGTCTACTTCCAGAAGCCGTCAGGAATGTTGCGTAAGGTACTGGATAGTTTTGGCTATGGTGTTATCATTATAATTGCCAATGAATGCTCTGATAAGAGCTTAATGAAAGAGAAGACAAACTCACACATGAACAACAATAAAATTTCCATAATTTAATTTTCGAGTGCTTTAACAAATAGACCAGCTAAATATCGTTATTGGTCCTGAGAGATGGTCATAGAGAGCATATCTTCAATATGATCATTTTGAAGATAATATGATCACAAATACAATCGTGTCGTATATTCGTGTATGTGAATCAATAAGTTATTTTGTTATGGTAATATTGCTAATTATTTTCAGGATGAAAAAATAGGTTAAAAGACTGTGGATGTGGATGTCAGAGGGCGTGAAACACTATAACCAAATTAAATACCTCGTTAGCAACTGTACGCAATTTCCTCAGATGGCGATTATATTAATGGCTTGCTCACAAATAAGGGCAGTTGGGTCTCCACCATCGTATCGGGCAGACCTCTGCCGCGCGCTCACAGACTTTTTTTGTTATTCTACTCTTAAGTCTCACTTTCTCTCGAAGCTTCTCTCCGACGAGAAACAAACATACATACGCCATCACAACCACTCATTCATTCTACAAACCCACGACGCTTCTCTAAAAATGTTTATTCACACATATCCATCATGATATAAACATGTTGTACAGATAAAAAATGTAATCTGACGTAAATAGTATTTATTCTCAACGTTAGATTTACAATGAACATGATTTGTTAAAAGTATTTGTTTTCGGGTAAAACGATGATTTTTGAAATAGTTTATTGTATTTGTTCAAATTATTATAATAAATAAGAGTAAGATCAAATTTATTTCATTTATTTTTTCTATATGTATAATTATAAAAATAATTTGAAAAGTTGTTAAAATAAATTTGAGTGGTTCATTTAAATAGTACATAAACGAAATTATATTTTTAGAACACGCGTCAATCATACTAACCTTAAAATTACTGCACAGGCTTTCAAATCCCTCATACTTTGTTCCATTGTGGTAAATACTACTTAAATTATGGTGCCAAATAAATTTTGTATTTTATTTTAATTTACAAAATATATTAATTAAAAATAGTAATATACAAGACAGTAAATATTTGGTCACTAAACTTTCACTAACCCGGTGGTTGGCAAGCATCGGGACTTCTAATAATAGTTTTACAGCGACACGTTACCAACACATGTGTCCATTCTGCTTATTATGTCTCACTGCAAAGACGTTTCTTTAGCTTAATAAAATGTAACATTGACAAATAATTCAGTTTATGTCATGTAATTATTTATAAATAAATAAATAGTAATAAATCAAATTAATTTATTTGAAAACATAGAAGAAACTTTTGAAAGCACTAACTAGACTTGAAAATTTTGCTCTCGAAGTTTGAAAGATCTTTTTTGCTGATTTAATAAAAATATATACGTCAGTGACATCTTTGGGCGTTCTTTAAAATCTTCTTTAAATCTTTAATAAATTAATGAACTAACTTACCATCACACCTTTTCTTCGAGAGGGTTGCCGGAGAGGATGGAGTGCCACACTCTTCTGACTTATCAGGTTAATATGATCATGCCGAGTTTTTCGCGGCCACCCTCACTTTCTGGAGCCGTCAACACCTGCGTCATATATCTTTCTTACCATTCTTTCCTCATTCATTCACTAAAAATGTCCAAACCACTCGTGCAACCATTTTCTAATTTCATTCACTATGCTAAGATTAGATTTATATTGTTTACTCATTTGTTCATTTTTTACTTTATCATAAATGGATTAATTTTTAATTGTTATAAATTAACTTTGTTTAAACCACTTATTTATTGAAAAAAATCAACATGTTTCGATTATTTTTGATTATTTTTGTTTTCCTGACGAAAAAGCCATTGGCTTCGAAACATGTTGATTTTTTCAATAAATAAGTGGTTTAAACAAAGTTAATTTATAACAATTATAATTATGTTACCACAAAATAAATTTGCTACATTTGAAGAACAAGGATTAATTTTTCACTAATAACTTTCTTTGTTGTGTATGTTACCCTACAATCTTACCAAACATCTATTGGCCCATCATCAACAATACTGTTTAGTCCTAGTTTATCATAATTTTCTTACCTTTTACCTATTTGTCCATCATCATTTTCGTATTATATAATACCATCATAATTACTATTGGCTTTGTTTTGTAATAATACTTGCTGATCGAGTTTATCGTAATTATTTTACTTAGGTTTACTTAGGCCAAGTGTTTAGTTACTTACGAATAAGCTATAGCTCTTAGACAGAATCTAACTGAAGAAGAATTACTCTAATATTATTTTATAGAGAAGAAGAAATCAATTTTAATCGTACCGAGACAGACTAATTTCCTTTCAGAATATTTTTAAGTACGTTAAAATTTTAATTTTAAACAATACTTGATGAGGATTATCTTCATGGGGTATCATTAATCAATATATATATATATATATATATTATGTATGTCTCACAGAGACAAAGCTATTTTTATATGGGAAAATAGTGATGAAAGTCTTTGTGGGTGTTTTAATTATCAAACAATTAAAATAATTTTGCCTTAAAATTAAAAATATAATAAAGTCTCTAATAAAAGAATGCATTTGTTGGGGTTTGTTGGGGTGTGCAAATGGGGATGACAAATTTCATCCACAGTTGGCATTGGTAAAATAAAACTCATATACAAAACAGTTGTGCAAGGTTGACGTATATACAACTTCCAAAATTTTTATAGAAATGATAGTTATCATGGGTTGAATCGGTGAATGTTACATTGTGTAAAGTGATATCTTAGGCCAGCGGTACCTTAAGTCGTAAGCGCTTTAAACGCCCAAAACACTTTCATACCTATTTTTCCATATAAAAATAAAAGTTACGTCTCTACAAGACATCCATAATGCCTAAAATTTGTTTAATTTACTTTTTCATTTAATTTCTTTCAATACGATTATCGAATACTTTGTTTCAAATTCTTCTCAATTTCTTAGATATTTGCCAAGCAATATAGATAAATATAGAGCAAATGTTCAAATTCTGTGTGAAATTCAAAAATAACATTTTATTGCAATTGAAAACATGATTGTCGGGGTATAAAAGCAAAGGCAGCAATATCCAACAAAAAAAATTGAATACAGTCATCGAGCATTACTAATTAATAAAGACACATAAAATCTAGAATTCAGAACATTTTAAATTAGTCATCTTCGGTGACTGCATTCAAATATTCTTATAATTTTTTGATATCACTGACTTTGCTTTTGTATACCCTACATTGAGTATCTTGTTGGTTTGGTGGTTATAACTCTCTTAAGGACTCCAGAAAGTTAGTACTTACTATTTTCATAGCACAAGCGTTTATAAGCATTGTTTGAGAATAGTACGAATATTGATGTGACACGTATTCCGTGTTCGCATCTCTATTAAAAAAATATTATTTATGCAATAGTCCAAACAACCTCTTTGATTTTACACCTTTGCGCATAAGTATGGTTGCATTATAGATATGACCAGCTTCTTCAAAAAAGGTTTTAATACTACGGGTAAAGGATGTGTGTAACAACTGCGTATTGATTAAAATAAAAAAGATTATTTAAATAAATATTTGACACTGCTCATTGTTATACCATAATACACAAACTATTTAGGATCATCATGCCTGTTTTTGTGCTTAACTAAATATTAAAAAAAAAAACAATTAAATTATAGTTCTCATTATAAATCGTTTATAAAGTAAGAATTACTATTAAATAAATAAGTTTTTAATAACGAACTTCCACTCTGATAGTCAAACAACTTTGAATTTAATAAAATAAATTATTTAACATAATGACAGCCATGTTTTGTTTTGTAGCAATCTTCTAAACTAATATATATAAATAGGTAAAGTAATGTAATGTTAAATTCTTATTAAAAAAAATTTGCTTATCGTCAGGGATATTTTATGTAGATAAAATTTTCTATTCACATAACATTGTTTAAACGAGTAGTTTATATTATACTGATTTTTCGCTGATATTTTTATTGTCCTAAACTGAATTCCACGCGGGCAAAGCTGCGAACGCAGCTAGTTTAAAATAAAGAGATGAATTCTAAAGTGTCTATGATTTAAATAATTTTATAATAGTACCAAGAAATAGGTACTTGCCTAAACATTTTTAATTTTTTGTGTGCGTGTGTGCGTGTGACCTCAAATGTATGTAGAATGAATTGTCGTCAACATCAAGCCAATATTCAAAATTCAACTCGATTTTGTGACGGAAAGTGTGTTAATTTTCACTTCCAAGATTTTTCCACAAGAAATCATGACTAGCGGTGAAGTTAATAACATTAAAAGAGTCAGACCTTTCAGTGATTAGATGGTATCTCTAGAAAAGAGAATTCAAAGTTGTCAAGTTTCAGTACTTTTTTATGAAAAATTTGATGTGTAAACTTTAATACAAGTACTGAGTGGTCATTATAGAACTTATTTTGGCAGAACATAAAAAGAACTAACGATATCCTTCAAGTTATTAAAATTCTAAAACTTTCACTGAGACTCTTGAAATCTGTAGATTTCATTGTAAGTTATGGGGAATAAATTTTCTAAACTTAGGAGTATTTTAATGGTATTTTGTTTGCGAAAATCATACAAAAAATCGATAAATAGTGTGTCCTGGAGCAATACTAAGTTTAAGGAATAAAAATCATGGAAAAGGAATAAGAAATAATTTACATGTCATCATTTTACGAAACACTTATATTTATTTGAAATGTTCATAGTTTTTTATTGTTCACAGGTTCAAAGTCCCAGTTTAATGTATAAGATAATTAAACAATAGTTACACTCTAAGAATTTTATTCCACAGAATTTTGATATCAATAAACAACTTGAGACCTCTTTTAAAATTAAGTAAATACTAATTAATTATAGTATTTATTTATATAGGTAGGTAATGAATTTATTTATATGTGATTCTTAATCAGTTAACAAAATTGGATTATGTACAAAATTATATTAAATTATTTTCTTAAATGTTACTTTTATCAAAGACATGATTCAAATTAATTCAGTAACTAAATATTTATAACATAATAATAATATTTTTAATCTTCATAACAATCCATTTTTTTTCTAAACATTTAATTTCGTTAAAATAATAAAATGGTTTAATATTATAATTATAGCTAATGAACATTATTAACCCTTTTTATGATTGTTAGAATTTATTTTTATTTACAATATTTTTAGATAAAACAGTGTAAAATAAAGAAACGTTTTTTAAATGTGTAAATAAATAAAGAAACATTTTTTAAATGTGTAAATAACCTTTTTTATGTATATAATTATTGTGTAATAGAAAGAACAAAACTAATTAAATTATCTTGGATTTTTTGCATATAAAACGAAGGTTAGTCTCGTGATTTAAAATTAATAAATACTTCTATGCATTGGTTGACAGTGTTAAGCCATCGACCAAATTTATTATTTTTGATAGTGATAAGCGTTTTATAACGCAATGTAGGACCATGGCATTTTTGAAGTGAATACTTCTTTAAAATCGGTAGTTAAACCGTTTGAGTTGTATCTTCGGTAAAATGACTACAGGTTAAAAGTTAGCCTATAATTGTTTATACCTCAATGGATGGGTAAGATATATTTTATTGCATGCGTCGCAGCCCGCACAAATCTTGAGTCCGATCGGGATAATTAGTAAAATAAGTTAAAATGAAAAATTTAGACAAAAATTCATAATAACGTAGTATTTGTATATAACATTATATAATAAAAGAAAAACAACTATTATATTCGTCCACCTAAAAGATGGAGGGAGAGTATCCTCATTCTCAAGAGGACAATATAGTAGCCACAGGTCAACATGCCTAAACAAACATGATGAAGAAGAAGAAATTTTTTTTAAAATAAAAGTATACGAATGAAAGAATATATTCGTGGATCTATCCATATTTATAATTGCTTAAGAAGTTTCTAATATAAGCAACAAACAAATCAAATGTCATAGCATTTTGTATAGTTAATAAGTGCAGATATCCGAAATATTTTACTTCAAATAAAAAATCAATTAATAAATATCATACATCATTACTTTCGTAGATTTTTTTTATTTTGGTGTTTAAATAAATATTAACTTTTATAAATAAAGAATTCTGGTGTATTCTCTCACTTTTGTGTACGTTTAGTTGTAGTTTCTATGTGTTAGTGCTCATACAGATACTCAATGCGGATGATTATTTATAATAGATAACATTTTTTGATCGTTCGTATAATTATATACTGCATGGTTATTTATCTCGCAAGAACTAACAAATAAACTTAAAATTTGTTTTAGAACTTTCTTTAAGTTAATTGGCAAGCATATTGCTTCTTTACTATTCATTTTTATACTGGTTATTACAATTACCTAATCACACGGTAAAAGTAGAACCGTAAAAATGGAAAATTCACAGCTGTTGACATAAATAAAATAAATATACTTTCGTTTTACAAAAATATGTATAGTGAAATAAATAACATGAAAACAAAAATAGACAATTTATACATTCATCAAAAATTAAGGTAGCTTGGAGACATCTTACGATAAAACAAGGTTTTACCGTCTTCGGAAGATTATGAATATTGAGGGTTAAAACAAATGTGTCGAACACAGTTTATTCATTATAAGAATATAATTTACATTACTAATAAAATAATAAAGTAGGTATAAAAATAAACAGAAACATTATTGTTTGATATCATATTTCATTAAAAATATCCAAACTAAAACGATAAATTTTCAATTGTAAAATTACACATATTACATTCTAAGCTACCCTTTTTAAAAATATTAAACATAATGAACATTAAGTTTCTATAAAACTGAACGTGTTTTTTTACACTCACGTTGAATATTTTTTAAGTCATAAAACGTTTCTTTATTATACATATTAAAATATGACATATTAAATACGAATAATATGCATTTTGAGCCACCTGATTGTAAGATTATTTTTGTTTTCATTCATTTATTTAAAATAATTTTTTTGACATGTCAATGCAATTTAACTTATTTCATTTGTTCGTATCTTAAAGTACTGGAACATTTTAGAAGGAAAATTTTCAAAAGAAATCAACTCCAGTTATTATTCTCATTTTGTTAATGTCATGTAATTTAGAAATTTAGCATATTCAACGTCAAATTGACCTAAAAATCTCCTTAATGTAGGATTAATTTCAAAAGTGGATGAATCTGAACTGGTTAAATTTTAAACAGAGAAAAATAATTTATTTTTATGAATCCCATACATTGTAATGGAGACTAGAGTGAATACATGTTTGTTGTAATATGCCGAAAAAACGGTATGTTTTTCATTAAATTTACCACATTTGGAATATTACTTCTGGATTTAAATTAACATAATTTTTTTTGTATTATGTTATTGTTGATTGCATTTTTGACAAAAATGAAATATAAAACCTTGATATTTTATGTTAATATTTAAACATTATCGTATTATAATATTTTTAATACATAGTGTCAATCGTTACATCATTAATAAAATTTAAGAAAAAAAAAATATTTCGCATCGTTTATAGTGCTTCACTTTTAACACTTTTTTTTCGTTAGATCTATGTTAAATTTTATAATATATCTTAAAATATTTTTTATGAGTTTCCGCGCGGTTATTGTCTTTTTAGTTTTCGTATCCCCTTCGCACTTAACTGAGTACACGGTTCGTAACTGCGACGTTGGGGTGTTTTTTATTAGTGATACTTAAATTTTGACGCATTGTCCGGCTAATTTAGATATTTTTACGTGTCCGGTGTCTGTTCCGCCTAGCCTCCCCCGCCCTCGAAGTCGGCGGAGAAGGTGACAGATCATTGCTGTCAATTGAGCGAGTCCTTGCCGCCGAATCCGTAGTGCATGTAGGGCGAGCCGAGCCCGGCGGGCTGGCCGGCGCTGATGTCGGTCTGGCCCGAGGGCGGCGCCCTCTTGCGGGTGCCGCCCTTCGCGCCCCCGGCCCCGTTCCCCCCGCCCTGGCATCGCAGGGCCTGACGCAGCTCGGAGGCCATCTCGGAGCAGAGTGATGCCTGTGAAGAAATCACGTTCGATCAGTGCTCTCACGGTTATGCAAAAAAGTGGTCTGTGTAGAGTTCAGAATATTTTGAGTATAACTATGAATAAAAACATGTTGTTTACTTCACACAATGACAGTTTAATTAAACAAATTAATTATAAAATTTTCTATGCCTAATGCATCATCTTCAGTAATATACTAATTTATGTTTAATTATACTGTCATTGTGTGAAGTAAACAACGTTTTGTTTTTATTCATAGTTATTTACAATGAACTTCCACAAAGTTAATCACGAAAATTTCGAAATATTATTTTGAGTATGTTCAAAATTTTCAGAACAGTACTGGATTTTCGTCACAGGGACACGTACTCAAAATATTCTGAATGAAAATACTGGTAAAAAGGAATTTAATAAAAATTGAAATAATATTTCTGGCGTATCCTAGGGCAATGCTAGTAATTCGGATGAATCTCATTACACAGATAAAGGATATTGCTAACAAAACTCCAAAAATCGATATAGATGTCTCATTAGCGACATCTGTGATCATTTAAGGGTCATGAAAAAGCTTTGGTGCCGGCCGCACTGAGGATTGTTACAACTCGTATGTGAAACGTGGCGTATAATTTAAATATATACAACTTCCAAAAATTAGTAGACGTGGTATTATTCTATCATGGGTGGAAATGACGAACGTTACATTGTGTAAGGTGATCACTTAGGCCAGCCGTATGATAGGTTGTAAGCCTTATACACACCCAAAAACACTTATATACCTACTTTCCCATAAATATGCAGTTTTTTCTCTGTGAGACATCTATAATATACATAGATAAACTATTTTTTTATTTTTAAACTAACAAACCAGCTTGATTTAACGTAATAGTAAATTTTAACAAATTTATTTTTATATGTTTAAATGTAATTTAAAGTTTAACGTTTGATTATAATTCGCAACCCTAGTATTAGATTTTGATAAGTCAAAAATATTCGTTTTTGAGTTTATAATGCAGAAATATTGTAAGCATTATTAACTATCTAGTCCAAACATACCACAACTCTGAACGAATTGTACAAAATTTGAAGGCGGAAAACACTTAAATTCTTAATTATTCATAATTCATAATATATGGGTTATAAAGGCAATGGCAGCAATATAAAAAAAATGAATGCGGTCATTGAGTATTATTAATTCGAGGTTTGATTTTAGAAGAGAGCCTATACATTTATAGGAAACATGATTTTGAAAGGGATAGATACCTATAATTTAGAATTCAGAAAATTTTATATTTTATTTTAAATGTATTATAAAAAGCTATCCTCAGTGACTGCATTCAAAATAATATTTTAATTTATTGGATATTTTAATTCTTTTGTTTGAATACTGCCTTTGTTTTTGTATCCGACATATATAATATTTCAAGACAGTACAACTTTTTGTTGATATAATCTAGATTTTTTATAAAAAAAATAATTGCAATGTATTTATACTCATTTGTATTAGCAAAAGAAGAGATAGAGTCTCACGCGAAAATATTTGAACATAGGTCAAACTCAAAATAAATTTAAATATCGTTAATTAATCCCACTCGAAGAGAAAATCTTTGGATTTCTGTTCATCATCATCAACACTCTTGGCTCTTGGTGGGTCTTGGCCTCCTAAAGAGTCTTCCTCACTTAGTTTTCTGTTATTTTGAGAAAAAAAGAATATTTTAATACATAATCTTTTCTTTATTTTTTATAGTGCTCTCTTGCTGGAAAGAGCATAAATAAAATATTTGTTTGTCTTGTCTTGGAGTACGATATCTTAATAAAAATATCAAAACGAAACAATTCCGTCTCATATTTCACTTTATAAAATATTACACTTAAAATAATAATTATGGTGCAATAATAAATAAAAAAATACTTAGATAAATATATACACACATTAATTGTTTTCTTTCTGAAACATCGAATATAACTTAGAATGCTATTTTTCAATATGTCACAGTCTAAAACTAAGGGTGCAAATTATTCTTCGTAATGCACCTGCAAGTAATATTAAAAATAAATTATTATTTACCTTTTTACCGAAACATAAATGGACATATTTTAATTTTCGAACGTGCGAGTGTTATGACATTTCAAACGTAATTTTTTAAGAAGTAAACGTAACGCTAGGGGCGTGCTGTCAATAATTGAAACAAAAGTTGTACGCAAGCATATAATTTGTAAAAAATGAAATGATATATTTATTTCACAAATTTTCATGAAATACAAAGGCATTTTCAAATATGAAAAGTGTGATTATAATTTTGACTGGAATATTACGAGATACATATATATTTTTTTAAATGTATATTTATGTATAACTCGTGCTTTAATGTACTCCACATGCACGCTTCTGCGTTAAACGCGTGTCAAGTTTTATATATATATAAGCGGTTAAAAAAATTATATTTTTTTATCTAATGTATTTTTCAATTTTCAATATTACCCAAAATGCGAAATCACTTCAGAAGGAAACTAGCGCCATCTTTTGGTGGAATCACTAACTAATTTCTCGTATAAAACTTCGATTAATCAATTATGGTGATTAATTTGTGAAAGTGATAATTGATTCGTATGTAATCATCGAAAATACGTCTGTGTGCAAAAGTTCAGCTCGATCGCCGTCGAAAAGTGGGTGAAATATCGATTGTAAAATTTCGGTCAAACAGATGAAGCTTAAAAAAAAAAAAAATATTATAAATAACTAGGCCTTTTTTACAAATAGTTTTCTTTTAAATTTATTTTCATGTTAAGTAGGTACTTTATTATTATTTATTTTACTTTTGTAATTTTTTAATATTTTGATTATCTATACTTCGATTTTTAAATTTAATTTTGTTAGTATACATTTTTATTCCGACGAAGTTGCCGTAGGCTCTGAAACATGTTGATTTTTTTCAATGAAAAAGTGGTGTGAACAGAGTTTATTTCTATAAATTATATTTAATTTTGATTAACTTATAACGGATTAACAGTCTTTTGATGTTGCATAAGTGCACGCCTTTTCAATCATACCTTCAAGTAAATTCTGGCGTACTCGCACCAAGGAATAGAAAATTCGTCAAAACAATGTCGTATTCTAGGTCTATTTATTGACTTATTACCATAGATTCTAACCTTTATCATGCATACAGAATCTCACAGAGAAGACGACCAATTGATATGGCCAATTTTTTTGATATTATACGGCCAGTCGCATTGGAAAAATCATCGTAGCTAGCCTAGCAAATCGTTGATACGGCAACGTCTTAATACAACCGCGTGTGCTGTAGACATTCTCATGTAAAGGAAATGTTGAAAAATTTTGCAAAAAATATGGAATAATCCAAGAATGTGGTCCCGTTGTTCGTACAATGAAAATAAGTATTTCACTATATAATTTAATGTCCTGTTAATTTAATCTAACTAAAATAATCGTAATCTAAATTAAACAAACCAAACTTAATAACCTAACCTAACCAAACCAAACCTAATAACCTAACCTAACCTCTATAATAATAATAATAGTAATATCTTATTTAATACTTACTTTTTAACCGTAAATTATCTTTCATTTTGTTATTAGCACATTGAATAATATAGTGAAATAATCATTTTCGTTGCGTATACAATGGGACCATTATCTTGGATTTAGCCCAATGTTCAGAATTTTATATGCGTCTTGAGTTCTGACAGACTTTAGGAAGATTTTGATTTTTATCAAAAAGTTCTGAGTATACCCAATGTATGATTCATTTTATTAAAATTTTCGAAATACTTTGTTGCGGCGTTCAATATGTTTAATTCAATTTTTGATACATTGTTTAACAGGCAACGCGGTTAATTACTGTAACGAAAAAATCACACCAAAGTTTTAAAAATAGATGTCATGCCCACAAGACTATAGTGAACGTGGGCCACCGATAGTGAAAATGAATTTAATAAATCATCTTTCTTTTTAAAAATATTATTCATAAAAAAATTATCCTAGTGTATAAAAAATCTCAGGTACTTATAGACCAACGGTCATTTTTCTTCCATCCAATATAATAATAACTGAAAGTTTTATTACATGTATTTTGGTGTTTGTGGGCAATTGAAGTTCATAGAAAAGTATTCATAAATAAAGACACTTCTTTTAAATAATCAATTGTTTTTAACTTTCTTAAACATGTGAAACAAAAATCGCAATCTGCTTGATTTTTTAAATTGCTTTTAATTTAATTTAATTTAATTTGCGTACTATGCTTAGTTATATATTTAGGTACCTATTTAAAATTTATTTAAACAATTTGTTTTTTTTAATATAATATCTATGTTTCAAGCGTATATTTTTGACATGCTTATTTAACTATCTTTGTCTGTTGTTTATTATTTTTTGTGGTTGAAATTTGTAATTGATATTTTTTACCAACTTCTCGACTAGCTAGAGTTCTATAACTTTTAAAATTTACGTAAATATGGATAACTGTATTTTATTGAAACATTTTAGACATGATTTATAGGTCGACCAAAAGACCATTCCCTAGCTTTGTCCGGTAAGAAGAAAGCGGGGGGAAAGTTGCCTGGTAAGCCCGTATTACAGTCTCAATATGATATTCCAAATAAATATATATTTTTTAGTTTAAAAAAGGTTACTTACTTACTAGAAAAACTTATTTTGCGTTCGTTTTTTTGCATTGTAACAACACACATATTTTTGGCACACATCTTTTTGAATACGGTCTAGCTATATTCATTATTTTGATTAAAATTAACAATCACGTCACTCACACAACATTAATAATCAGGTAACTCACAAGCTAGAGCTGCAGTGCGTTCGAAAATTAGTTTTAAACTTTTTAAATTGTTTTAAATTTAACATAACTTGGGTTATGTTAAAAAAATCGAATAAGAATGTATGCAAAGAAAACGTATAAAAGCACGTCTTCAATTTTTTTTTAATTACTTGTTTAAATGCAATTTAATTTTCTACTACTGCAATATAATCAAGACATAAGATGTCTCAGAGCGACGTAGCTTTTTGTATGAAAAAGTATGAAACACTTTGAATGTTTGGTCTTTAGTTTCTTAGGAATTTAAATAGCTTCGTTATCGTGAGACACCTATATATATCTTGATTAATGACGATCCTTCTGGGGACAAAAATCCAGTAATTGTATTCTTGAAAATTTGAGCATCTCATTAAATTAATATTGCTACACTATAGTTTGTAGGAACGAAATATGTAGTATGGTTTTCTCAACATTTATTTATTTTTAACATATTAATATTTCAATTACTTAAAGCATTAAATTTGTGGTCAGGAAAATTAACAAAATGTAAGTTATGTAAGTATATAATCACTTACTGAGATTTTAAGTCTACCGGTTTCGAGACGTACCTATCCCTTCGTCAGATCAATCACTTTACCAGCACGTAAATAATAGCAGAGTAGTACTATTCACACAATTACATTTTTAGATTCGTACAGCCATGAAAAACAATATTCTTTTAATTCATAATCAAATAAACTTTCCTAACAGTCTTCTGCTTGATTCGGCATTATTGGATAAATTAGACTCCACCCCTTCTCACTCTTCCCACCCCTCAGATTCTTGATCTCTTTTGGTAGGCACCTTCGCGCATGTTAGCTTTCACTCAGATAAACATGCACGTGAAGGTAATAGTGTGTACTGACGAAGAGATGGTTACGTCTCGAAACCGGTTGAATAAAAATCTTAGTAAATGGTTATATACTAACCTAACTAACATTTTATTTTTAACATATTTAATAATAATCAAAGTTCACTTACCTCCTAAACATATCGCACACAAAAACCCGGAAGGAAAGCAAGAAAAAATACGCAGACAACTAAGATTGTAATTTTGTTAAAAATATATTATGTCAAAAAAATAATTTCGAAACACTTTTAAGTTGATAAAATAATATATTGAAAATTTCATAATTACAAAGGAATATAATTAAAAATAAACAAAATAAAATTAAAAATATTACCATAAATGATAGGTATACAAATACGTATACGTCGATTCATAAATCCTGAATAAAGCATGCAAAAATATAAAACAATAATCTAAATAAATTGTCAAAATAATGAAAATTATATCTAAAATTATAAATGTTTTGTAACATTATTTTTACCCATTTTTTAAACATTAATTTTAAACACAAAAATATCATTTGTAAAATAAAATATATTTGGACACGATTTTGTGCAACTTGACGACTGTCAATGGAATATGATTCTTTTTAAAAAATTATTTTACTATTAAAGATTTGAGGTCAACTTTTGAATTAATTTTCTGAAGATGAGCTGCAAGAGCTTGCTCCCGGCGGCAGGGCATCAGAGGTGATAGAGGACATCCTCGTGATCCGCCAGAGCAGTGATCTCGGGCTAGGTGAGGACAGTGGTTCCTACCCGTTCTTCCACAGCGACCTTCCTGGACTTCCACACGAATTCGCAGACGGCTATGACGCAGGCCACTCCCATGCCGCCCATGAGCACCACAAAGACCCCGCCCACATTGGCAAGCCCGAGCTCGTTGGCAGCGGAAGACGATTTTGAAGTCTCATCCTGGAATAAAAAAAATGATACAATGTATATTAACTTTTAAAAGACTGTGCTAAAAAACGCCTTTGGGAACGGTGGTGTCACACAGCGTTACATGATTAAAAATCGACACAGTTTTTAATATGTGGTAAAAAACTATTTATTTTCAATACATATAAGACTTTGTAAGGGTCTCTTTATATAATAATGTAATATAAACATACACTTTTGCATTATTTTAATAAGTTATCTGAAAATCGCGGCATATCGAATTTGCGTGCGCTCACGCCAACGTGTCATTAACAACTGAATTCGACGACGCGGTCGACTGAATTCCGTCTTTGTCTCACTCATGTTACGCGATTCTACCGTGCCCCTTCCTTATTATTTTCTTTTTAGCCGAAACTCAAGCAACTGCGTCTCTGTCCTACATGAAATATGTGGTATTGTCGTGCTCTTTCTTACTTGATTTAACTGCAACGTGCAATATTTTGATCTCTTTCACTCACTGCCCGAAAATACGAGAGTAATGAAAAAATATTTATTAATTAGAAAATCCGTACATTTGTAACAATTTAATTTAGTCATTTTGATGTGAAAATGTCTATTTAATGATTACAAAAAATATGACGTTTAAGTTTTGGTAAATAAGGTAGTTATTAAATGGTTTCTATGAAATGTAGACTTACGTTACACCACCGACACACAGGAACTAAAAAAAACACATTATTATTATGAAGTTGTAATTTCAAAATAAAGTTGTGTGAGTTATTAAACATTTTTCTTTAATCAGTTAGAAAAGACATACAGAAAAATCAAATTAACGAATTTTATTTTTAATTACTACCGGGATTTGAACCAACGGACCTTCATTCTATCCGGGTATGGCGCGTTATCCAATTTCGCCACAGCAGTTTGGTAAGTAAACGAACATTTTTCGACCTTGTACGAAGTTTTTTTTTAATTGATTAATATTATTTAGAAAGCGAATTGCTTAAAATTTGATTTTTCTGTATCTCTTTTTTAATTGATCAATAAAAAATTGTTTAAAAACAATGTATTTACTGTATCCAAGGGGATTTTTGAAATTTCCATAATCACATATATTGAAATACAACTCTATTATTTGACAATGCCGTCAAGAGAGAATGAAAACAAGATCGAAAAATTCAATCATACACACTGAAATAAAATTATTTATTTAACGACGCTAAAAAATGCTTCAAAGCTAAAAGCGAAATAAGCTTGAAGCAAAAAAAAATGGAAGCAAATTGAAC